>VZTB01005005.1:31938-51823 GCA_013397245.1 Thryothorus ludovicianus
CTGTGTATATTTATATATTATCTTTCTGATAACCATCAGAACTCTGTGATTTATAATAAATTGGTCTCCTCAAAGAATTTATTAATTAAGTCATTTAATTGTCTTACGTGACAGAGACAGAATTTGGTACCAGTTTCCAGGTGTATCTTTATTTTATCTTTATTTATAGTCTAACTATAAATTCTCTATCCTCTGTGTACTCTTTAAGAGCCAGGTACACTCATGCACACACAGACATTTCCCCACATCCCCATGGCATGATGCATAAATAACACTTTTCTCTGACTTTCTAGGAATTGAAGGTGCTTTATTTCCATAATTTGTAGATTTATAGAGTTGGTTGTAATAAGGGAAAAAACATAAGAAGACTTTGGGTTCTATTATGTCAAGTAAATGAATGAGAGGATTTATGTGATTAATTCTTGTTATCACTAATGGCCATTTTAATTATTATATGCTTCAAGGAGATAAAATGCAAATTTGAAACTGAGGTATCTGTGATCTTCTAGTGATTTACCTATATGCAAATTGCTAAATGATTTTTAATTGGTGCACCTTATCATTCAGTTCTTTTAACAAGTCTGGTAGCTAATTTTCCTCAAGTCCTGCTGCTGCTGTTTATCTCTCCCTTCAGTAAGGAGCAGTTCATTGACACCAGCATCCTGAATCCTATTTATCATAAATAGCTGCAAATCAAGATTAATTCCCCTGGTAACCTGCAATTTAATTTTGCTGTTTGACTATGAATGCATTCATTTTGCATCTGTGAAGAACCTAATTCTGATTAGGAACTCTTCATTGCACTTTATCTGCATCATGCTCAGAACTGCATTTAACTGTATTGTGGAGTATGTTGTATTGAGTAACAATAATGACAACAGATGCTATAAATTCAACACAATCTTTTTAAACCGTGCAAGATCAAATTAAAAATCCTCAGACTGCAAGACAATTACATATATTGTCACTAAGCACTGTCTAGACTGATATTAATTTATTTTCTACCATTAGCAGTAGACACCCAAGAAGAAATCACAGTAGACATGAAAAGGAGAAAGCACATTGTTCTTCGTTTAAAGTTGCCACAAATTATTACAACTTCTCTCCCAGTCCTCTGCTTACAGGATAAGAGAGCATGTTCTCTCTCCAGAAAGTGCTTTGTGTGTTTGGAGTGGCAAGATCACGTGGCTTGACCTGGCTGCTTTGGCTGGATTTGGGTTATAAATCCACATAAACATCCAGGGAGGTACAAAGGCAGCATTCCCCCCAACCATCACAATTTACAGGTGGGAATGGAGAGGTTCTGAATTTTCTTTCCGACTTTTCATCTCCTGTTAGGAAGATTTGCTAGAGCAACACCACCCATGTTTGAATTTGCAACTGTACCACAGGACTTTATGAAAATTTGGATTTTTTCTGTCTTGCTGTTTTTGGTTCAGAAATTAGACTTCAAATCCTGACAGAGGAGGGGGGCTTAGCTTTGTTCATCATTATCAAACAAAGCAGGATAACAACTACTAATTATTAAGATTGATGGTAAAACATTTCCAATCTGTAAGCTTGTAAGTTCTTTACAACTTTTACTTATTTTTGAAACCTGAAAGCATTTTACTTGCTTTTTTATGTCTCAGTTTCTTCTTCTAAAGGCCTTGAGGACTCCATGGCCTAAAAGCCAAGGATCAGAATTTCAAGGCAATAATGAGCCATCAACTATGGTCAACCCTGACCTAATTCAGCTGCAAGCTTGCTTGAGCAACTCTATTCATATTCAGAAAAAATATGTAGTTCCTCTTTTTTAAAAGAGCCCTTTCTGTATAAATATAGTATTTAAAGTAATAAAAACTTGAGAGCATTATCTAGATAACAAAATTATTTTTCCTTTTTTTTCCTCTTTAAATATTCAGCCATGGAGGCTTGATGTTTCTAACATATTCATTATATGTTTTCAAAAAAAACCCCAAACCTAGCAATAAACTTAAGCAAAAAAAGTCCTAACTCCCAACCGAAATAAATAAGATAATCCATAACTCAGACTTCTGTCTGCAAAGTAGACAGATAACATTAAAAGTTGTATATGCAGATCATCTGAGGACAATGTATATAATTAAGAAATATATAAATTGAGAAAAATAAGACCTCAGTGAATTTTCTTCTTTTCATATTCATGGTTGTGCAAATCAAAGTCCAAAACAACTATGTAATACTTAGATTATATTGATTCTACCCTTTGAACCTCTCTTCATTCCTTCCAGATCATTGTTAAGCAATTAAACTTTTTGTGTTCAGTTCCAATTGGAAATTAAAATGAGAGCTTGGGCTGCAGAAGGCACAACATTGCTGAAGTACGGTTATTGTTATTTAATCTTTCTTTCATTTCTTAAAGATGTCATTATGACAGGAAGAATTACCTGTTTACTGTCATTTCCTCAGAGATAAAAATGCAGACACCTTTATTAGAGTGCCTGCTCCCCAGGGAACTCGAACATCACGAGACAGGTTCAGAAAAGGTGGCAGCAGTTGGTGTCTTGACTTTGTGCCAGGTGGGTTTGGTGAGCTCAGAATCCAGCAGCTACAGGAAAATGAACAGCATAGTTCCAGGCTGCAGAGCAGGTCGTGATGGAATCATAGGAAAAGGAGGTACAAAATGTGCACCCTTCCTGGGCCACAGGAAAGGAGCAGAACTGTCCACTAAGAAACCATAATTAAATTCATTTGGGATCACTCCCCTCTACTGAGTCAGACTTTTTTACAAGGCTTCTGCCCTGGAGATCATAAATCTAAAGGGGGATACCTAAAACTGAGCCTGTCTAGGGGAGACTGTGAAGGTGATGGAGTACACAGCTCCTTAGCATCCTACCTTTGGTTCAGGACTTCCACATCATCCTCTGCCTTTTTTTTTTGTTTGTCTGTTTATTTTTTGTTTTGACAGCAGCACGACAAGAAGTCTTATAAGTAAAGTGTTCTACATAGAACTGTTTTATATTAAATCCAAACCCCTTGTTCCAGATTCATGCTCAGGATGAGTGTAGGAGCCAAGTCAGTCACTGCCCATTTAGCTACAGACAGACATGCAGGTGCACATGCATCCATCCACACAACTTGAAAGATTTGTGTTCTGTTGCTGGCAATGGTAAACTAGATGTAGATTAGATAAGCAGATAGTCCAGAAATCACAACTGAATACAAATATAGATGATATTCATCTCTGTTCTGCTATACATTTTGCAGATTTGTTTTCTGTGAATGTGTAGGAGACAGGCAAAGGTGTATGAATTTGAGAAGCTCTAATTTTAAACTAGGATATCACATTTTTTTATTGTTTCGTCTTTAAAACTTTAGACATGCTGTTAAAATCTTGTAGTAATATAATAACAAAGTAACATCATTTTCATTATTAGTATTGCTAGTATTTTTATGATGACAGTGGCGACTAAATTATCATTAGGCTGGGCCTACTTCTCAAAAGAGAAGACTGTCTAATTCAAATATTATATAAAGGAAAAAAATTCATTTCTGGAAAATAATCTCTAATTACTCCTGTTGTATAACCTATCATGTCTTAGATCTCTTCTGATCCTTTTTGGAGCCTGAGCCATGTTTAGAAAATATATTTCATAAAGCTGTCCCTGAAAGTGTTCAAGGCCAGGTTGGACAGGGCTCTGAGAAACCTGGTCTAGTGGAAGGTGACTCTGCCCATGGCAGGGGGTTGGGACTGGATGATCCTTAAGGTCCCTCCCAACCTTGTCATGAATTGTCTCACTTCATACCAATACTGCTCACACTTCTATGAGAGCAGACAAACAGAGATGTAAGGATCTCTGTCCCAGGTAATTATTGTGTATTGCCAACAAGGAACTAAAATCAACATAATTTTGTGGAGAAGTAATCCAAAGGAGAGGCATGCAAAAGTTTTAAAAAAGAATGGAATTAAATATATACAAAGCTTTTTCGTGGTATTAAGCTAGTGCTGTGCTCAGAAGCCTTCAACCAAATTAAAGATTTGCCTTAAACTGGTTTAACCTAGGACTTAGATTAATATCAAACTGATAGCACAGCTGATCTAGGCAAAACACTCCTAGCCTAGATTATTTGAACAAAACTGTGCTTTTCAGTGTTTAATTATTCCATCTGTTCCCTTCAGCCTTCAAGGAGTAAAAGAAGCAGGAAAGGTGATAGCTACAGGGTTTTTCTGCCTACAGAATGATGTCACTGAGAGCACACCCTCTTGTAGCCCTGGCTTGGAGGTGTAGACTACCAGAAGTTTGTATTGTAGATATCATCCAAGAGTTCCCCAATAATTCTACCTCTTAAATACTCCAGACTTTTTAATTCTTTCTCGGGAAAATGTTTTAAAATAGCTTCATGGGAATTGGGAAATCATAACATTCAAATGGAAAACACTTCTTTTTGAGAGTATTCAAGAGCTTTCTACACATTTTCTTCCTTTTGATTCTGCAAATCAGTCTTCTCTTCATCTTTGTAAGAGACCTTCACAGGTTGCGTAATTTGCCCCATGAGATCACAACAAATAATAAGTTGTTACACCAAGCCCATCCCAGCGTTTTCATAACAAGATTTTCCTCAGTGTTAAAGCCTCTGGATACATTTTTTTTTCCTCCTCAAAGCAGAACTTCAAGAAGCTACTCCTTGTTCTGTGTGCCAGGGGCTACATGCAGAGTATGAGAGAGAAAAAATATTCCTGAGATGTTATGCTCCAAAGGAATTCCAAAGGAGGGAATTCTCTGTTATTTTGACTTGCCTATTCCCCAATACATAGAAAATACTCATAGATAATATTGGGACAGAATTAACAACGTTTTGAAATGGAAGAAACTCAGAGCATGCCAGTGTGTTTTGCCCTGCAGCAATGCCCACATTTTTGCATCTCCCCCAGAAATCATTTGATGTTTCTATCAGGGCCCTACCTGATAGAAATGGCTACACAGTCTTACTCTTTCTCTCATTTTTCCTCTTTTTCTTGGAGTTTCTTTTATTCCAGCTTGCATAATTACTAAGGCCCAGCAACAGGATTGGATAGTTTTTATATTTCTGTTGTACCACCTTAGAAGACTTTACCACTGTGGAAAAATTCAGTGCATACTTCTATGGGCTTGGAATACAAGCACAGATTTAGTCCTTCCATGGTAGGACAGTAATTAAAGCAATATATTCTCCTCAGGATAATATCTAACCTACTCTACAAAAAGCACAGAGAAATTCTTCTATTTTTTGCTTTTGAGTAAGCATATACACATGTTAAAATGAACAATAACACACTTCTAACCATAACGGATACAGATGCACGTGCTTAATTTTTTATTTTGTTGATTGTAAGTGCTTGAAGCAATACAGAGCAAAGTTTCAATTACTAATGCAACTTCTTATTCTTTTTTCTGCCCATTATTTATTAATAGAAAGGAGTGAACAATAAAAAATAAAAAACTTTATTTTTAAATTGCCCAACTAGACCTTTTTACCAGGTAACGAAACACAAGCTCATAAAAGAAAACCACTTTAAGTAATGCATTTTGGAAATGTCTACGAGTGACCTAGAATTAGTTTCCAAATCCGAAAGTATTTAGTTTCAACCTGTCTATAAAAGACTAGGAACAAGTGCCTGCTTTTAAAGCTTTTCTAATGACATACTTTCCCTTTTCCAGCAAGGTAATATGAGATTACTTAGAATCTCAGGACTGTGAATAATATGCTTTTAAGTAGAAGGAGAGAATAGTTATTTGGCTTCTTTCAACTAGAAAGTGGTGGATACTTAAAGATTTATAAAACTGAGATGTTAGACTGGAGACTAGAATTTACTTGGTGTATAATAAATTCTTGTTACTGTTCAAAGTGAATGACATCCTCTACGTTGATGTACCTTGCAAAATCATTGATAAAAATACTGTCTGTGGAAGAAATTGGTGCCTTGCTACCCTTGGTTTGCACCAGAAAAATTGCTCTAAATGCTTAAAACCAAACTGTAGCCAGAATAAAATCTTCATTTCTTTAAATATCTGGGAATAAGTACTCTATTTTGAAGGAAAAGACTTGAAGCACTTTCTCCTTTAGCCTTTCTGTTTTAAATTGCATTTGATGCTGCAGTTTCTGCTAGATATCTTGGTAGCCCAAATAACCACTCAGCTGGAAAAGGTAATGATAGCAGTAGTACCTAATGCATAGCAGGTAACACACATAATAGAATAATTAGGGATTAGCATCCACTCCCTGAATATTTGCAGCCTAATCCTGTAAGAGCCTGCTAAACTCACACTTCATCTCCATTTTCCGGATATCACTCAATTTTTACCCTTAGGCCTCCATCTTCATTCGTTTCCTGTAGTTCTACTCCATTAAGCAGATCATCCTGAAATAGCCAGTTCCATTTGTCAGGCTTCTGTTCTGGGTAATGTTTCTCATGCCCTTCTTCCTTCTGTGTCTCCAGTGAAGTTTATCATTCTGTACTTTTCACTGGTCCAGAATGAGATCTGTGAGTAAACAGTAAAATGTAACTAGTTCAGAACATTAAATTAGACCACTTGTTTCATTGTCCTTTCTGGACTAAGTTGGGAAGTTTATTCATCCCAGCCAGAATTTTGCTTGCAGAAGATTCTCATTTGTTTTTTGTGGCATATTACATATTGTTTTTATTTTTAGCTGATATGTGAAGGATTAGACCTGAGGGACCTAAGTACTGCATTGTTTAATATAAAACTTTGAGGCTCCCAAATAAAATTTAATCCAGGAATTTTAGGACTTTGGGAACATTTGGATTATATTTTATTTTGAGAACAAAGCTGGGAAGAACACTTAGAGAACTGGGAAGTAGCTGTTTTTCCCTTCTGAATTGTGGCCAGGGGAAGCATTGCTGCTGCTGTGCCTTTGTACAATAACATATTGGCTGAGCACTTCCCCAGGATGCAGGATTTAATTACCACTTGTCTTTGGGAAGAATCCCAGTCAATTCTTCACCTGTAGCAGGACTTCTTAAGCTTCAGCTAATTCCAGGCTCTGGGGAAAAGAGCTGTGGGAATTCTGGAGACTCAGGGAAAGATCTCAGACACCTGCAATTTATTGCCTAGTGATCTGTGAGCAAGAGCAAGTCCCAGGTTCTGCTGCCTCCTTGTTTCATGTGTTTTGGACACACATAGTCACTAGATAAAATATATAAATAACATCTCAGACAACAGGTACCCATGGAGAGAGTTTCCAAATCTCCAATCTTCAGCCACCCTTTGGTAAGCTGTCTGGTTTTATCTAGGATATCTATGCTGGTCCTTCAGAAGACAAATTAGTTTTGACTTTTCAGTTGCTGTTTAGTTTGTCCTTTGGCCAGCCTGCTGAGGAAGGATGTACAGCTAATGAAACACTTACTGGAACTATCTCCTCAAAACCAGCTGCCTGGGCTCCTTTGGGCTGGGAGACTGAGGAGCAGCCTGCTATGACAGCAATGAATTTGCACTATTCTGCCTCACTGATCTACCCTTTGTAGAACACTTCTCTAGGGCTCTCTTAAAAGCCATCACACATGTTCCTGCATCTCCATTACATCCTGAATGATACGCTGCAAATCGGCCGTGCTGCAGCACATCCCATTAAAGAGGCAATTCAAAATGTGGAGACTTAAATGTGAACTCCTTGTCTGAGTTTCTGGGAAGACTCTGACACACCTGAAATGTATCATTCAATTATAATTACTTTATTAGCTACATTAGCTTTCATTAGAATTAGTTCTGGAAAATGAAAGGGAGAATAATTATTTGCTAAAATTGTCCTGTTTCTTTTCCTGGAGAATGAAGGAAGAGATTTCCTTGGGTAGGTTTTTTTTTTTTCTATATTTGATTTTTCATACACCTACAGTGACACTATAGGAGTTATTCAATGCAATTATTTAGGGATAGGAAAAATATACATTCTCCAGCTGTGCCTGTATTAGCAGTAATAACTCCCAGGAATGTAAACATAATGTTAACTACTGTGAATTCATAGATAATTTATTATAAATCAGAACTAATTGCACATTCCTGGCGTGCCAGTGGCCTTGTGAGTTTTTCAAAATCCTGCTAGCTGCTGAGAGGTAAATTCACAAGGAAACCAGCCAGAGCAAGTGTTATTCTGAAAGCAGATCTCTTCAAAGAGATGTGAGTGCAGGAGCAGAGCAGCTGCCAGGGGGTGAGGTGCTCACTGTGTGAGTGTGTCCCCAGTTAAAGAGGGGCTGCTGTCCTCAGCACCCGTGTGAAATACATCATTTGATCTCCGAGTGAGCTGAGGCTCGTGGGCATCTTCCAGCCCCTGAACTGAAACTGGTGGTGCAAATGATGTGCCACCAGGTATGTGCCAGAGCATTGTCCATCCTTCCTCCAGGCCAGGGTGCAGGTGCACAATTAATGTGTCACTGGGCAGAACACAAAGCAGAGAGCAGTCCCACAGGTGGTGATGTGCTCTAACACAGGTCCTGCTCTCCTGAGCTCCTCAGCCTCACCCACATTCGCCAGGGCTGCATTAGAGGAGCAAGCTGCTGCTTCTTTTACCCCAGCTGCTGGTGCTGCTGTTCTGTAGCCAGATTATGAGTGTCTGTTTGGAATATCCTGGGAAAAAAACATGTTAAAGGATGACTGATAAATTAAGCACTATTATATAAAATACATAATTTACATTAGTTTTCCTCTCTCTTTTCTACTTATTATGCCAAAGTATAAAATGCTAATGGACTAATGTCATTGTTTTGGTTTTACAGCAGTGAAAGATGTTAATCCTGCAGCAATGATGAATGGTGCAGTCAATTCAGTTCATTCTAGTTTACACCAGTTTAGCTAGGGTGAAAATTTGGAATATATTTTATAATTGTTGGTACACTGGTTGCAAGAAACAAGTGGTTTACAGGTGTATTTATTCAGATAAGCAGAGCATTCTGATGGCTGTAATACTGATCATAGTCTAATTCTGGCCAAGATAATGTTCTAGTCTGAGATTAAGACATGAAAAAATATTGATGAGGTTTATTGTTTCTAAAGGACAAAATGGCATCTTTTAGCAACCCATTAGTAAGAGAAGATTTTAAAAATTGTGAAGGGCTAGAAAAAGAGAATAGCACTGTGTATGCATTTAATTATCCATTTAATAAAGAATGATATCTCTATTATTTATTTACTGAAACAGTCGGAACTGATTAAAATGTAGATCAAAAATGGAAGCCAGATGTGAAGTGACAGATATATGTGTTAAGGCTCTCAGCTTTGCAATCACAAGGGCTGCCAGGGAACATTTAGCAATATTTCAAAACCATTAAAAGTTTTTAAAAATATATTTAAAAAATCTGTTTCCTACCAAAATACTGGCAACAAAGCACAAAACAATAACTAAACCAGTAACTTCACAGAAAGCCTGATAATACTGCTCCAGCAAAAGCATTCTTATGGAGGAGGTTACTGACTTTTGTGTCAGCTGATGCAGAGAGGTTAAATGTGTCAAAATGCTTATAAATGTGCATGTAGGAGTGTTGCTGTTTGTTTTTTGGTTTTTTTTGTTTGTTGGAAAGTTTTGTTATCTTCAGCTTTTTGGTAGATATGACCACCTTGAAACTTCTTGAACTCAGAGTTAAGAAAACCCAAAGGCTGGGCCAAGTTTTAGATTTAGTGAGCCACGTATTATAAGGAAAGCTATTTCTGGCACGGTGTCTTAGATTTGTAGAAATATTCTCATAAAAAATAGGGCTGCTGTTCATGTTATCATTTTTCTTTGTGCAATCTGGCCACGTAAATCCCCTTTAACAGAATGCTTTCCTGGATTGGATCCCAGAGCACAAAAGACACTGAGGGAGCAGCAATAATCACAGTGACGCCTCACAGCAGCAACAGAAACACTCCTATCAGCAGCAACAGGATAAGTTGGGAAAAAATGAGATGTTATTAGTGCAATTGAGAGTATGTATCATCAGAGCCATCTTTTATTCCTCTCAGCCACATCACTGCAAGAAGAGGACATATTTTTCATGCTCTAATAAAACTGGATTCACATCCTGGAGAGGAGATAAGGGGAGGGTACTCTTATAATGGGAAACCCAAATGCATCAGTAAAACATTGTGAAGTATTAAAAACAGTTAATGGTCTGGATTACAGTTCTTCTGAATTTCTTCATCCAGCTAAGATAGCTGCTTCCTCATGCCCTTGAGAAACCTTGCTGTTTCCCAGAGCACAGCATTCCCTTTAAAAGGAAAAAGATCACAGCTGAAATAGGTGAGCAAAGCTCTGGTTGCACACCTTTACAGGTTTTCTAAATTCTCAGCATCAGCCCTTCTGGTTGTGAGTACCCTTAGCAGCCCCTCCTTGGGCATCCCCTGCTGTGTCCATGGACTGACAGACCCATTCCATTTCTGCCCAGGTTCAGGCTCTTCCAATTTTATCAGAAGACCTTACTTTTTCCTTTTTTCCTCCTTCTGTGGTGGCTTCAGTTCGTGGAAGCTAAAGCATTCTGAACATTCTCGAAAATCCCATGTTAAACAAGTGTTTGTTTCTGCAGGAGGGCAGCTAATAGGTTTTGGCTACTAGAGGATGATAATAATTTGAGTTGTCTATTGTCAATGGCTTGCCTTTTTTTGTCTTTCAGCAGGACATCCTACAGCCTTTGAGGTTTTTATTGTGGCACTCCATAAAGCATCCATAAAAAGTGGAAACTGATTCAGACTTAGGGAAAGGAATTTAATAAAGTCATTGAAAAGAGCAGATTTAAAACTGGGAATGGAAATGCCCCAGTTCTATCTTCTGAAAAGAAAATTTCATTAAATTGCATTAGTTCTAGAAAATTTCTCCAAAATTTTTATGAAGAAATCTTTCCTTGCAGGAAATAAACTGCTAAAGCTTCCAGTAGATTAAGGAAACCAACAAGACTTAAGCAAAATGTTGGGTAATTCCCTTACTAATTCTGTTTCTCTTTCCCTATGGTTCAGCTCTTGATTTCACTCTGCTTTTTTGCTGAGTGGCAAGAACACAAGGCCAAAGAAGCAACATGTCATGCAGGTCTATAGCTCTGTTATTCAGTGCAGTGCAAGAGTACTCTGTTGATTTGCTAAAAAATTGCAAATCTCTGTGTTCTCCATTTTTTCCATCTTGTTCTCAGAATAAGAAATAGGGGCATCCTCTTCCTTGAGGATCCAAGTTGGGATGATTAGCAGCACCACACTGTTAACATTATAAAAAATAAGGTTGAGAGTTTCAGGAAATCAATGATCAAATCCTTCCCAAATTAATTTAAGCAATGAGAATACTGGCAGATTTAAATTGTGATTTTAAATTTCCTCAGATTAAAGTTTCTATCTCTTTCCTTATGCTGCTGAGATAGGATAAAGCAGTTTTCTAAAATGCTGTCTATACTTTAATATCTTGCCTGATGTGTTAGGAAGATTATTCCACTTTTTCATAGCAGCAGTTTATGAACACTCTTCCTTTTTTATTATTTTTAAATATTACTCAGTCCCATGGCTTTTAGTCTCCATAAGTACAGGTTTCTAGGCTGCTGATTACCTCTCATGACTCTCCTCTGAACTTGTATTTTAATCCATGTCTCCAAATTACAGTGTTCCACATCAACCACAGCATTCCAGCTGGGCTCCTTTTGGTGCTGTCTGATGCACTTAAATGCTTTTCATGGGATCCTCCTTTCCAGAGCACTGCTGAAATCACGTTGAGATGTTCTTTTTGGATGAGATGAAGATGGTGACAGCTCATCAAAAGGAATAGCTGAATGCATCACCAAACATTATGCCAAAATGTTGAAAGAATCAGTTCCCTGCTTCAGGCGTGGTTCTCAAAGAAGCAATCCCACCCCATAAGAGTTTCTGTGGTACCAGCAATAAAATAAAATTCTCTGTAGTTTTCCTGCAGCACTAATCTCATCCTTCCCTGACCTCTGCAGTCAAGCCCATTCAAATCCAATTCTGTTATATCAAATGGAGCCTCAGTGGTTGTGACTGTGTCCCTTTCCATGGAGTTGCCAAGTGCTCAATGGCTTTGTGCATTTTTGCTGCAAAGGTCTACTAAACACTTCTGTGTTTCTGGTAAAAAATAATGAGGTTTATAAACGTGAAACCCCCCAGTGTCCAAACAGCATGAGGACAAATACCACACAGCAGCTTGGTAAGCTTCTGTTATGATAAAATAAAAGAGTTGTTCATATTTCTGTTTTAATAAAAACTTGTCTTCCAATGTGGCAGCACAAATAGCAAGCAGTGAATGGTCAAAGAGAACAGCTCCCAGATGGCTCGGGGTGTCTAAGCAGTTTGGCTGGTTCTATGTGTAAAAAGGAAAATCAGACTTAAGTCACAGTTTTGTAGACAAACGTCTAGCAGAATTTAGAAAGAATCTGAACCTTTTCTACTCAGTGGCATCCACTGTATCAAAGAAAGGGATGGCTGCCTTCATGTTTCAGAAATCTGACTGTGGATGTCACAAAAAGGAAATATTTTTTGCAAGGGTTCAATAGAGGGCTTCCCACATCAATTAGGAGAATTTTGGAGCTTGAGACAACATCTGGACCTATCTGATACTCTGAATCCTACTGCAAAGACATACACAGCTTGCTGGATTTAGAGTTCCCCTGAACTGTGAATATGGATGTAAAGGAACCTGGTAAACTGAGGAACAAAATCTTTCAAGATAAGAAACAGAAATCTTTTTCTTTTGATTTACCCTAACCAGGAAAAGGATTTGGCAAGGGAACTGCACAGGTTGTTCTAGTGAAAAAAGTCTGTTGGTTTTTATTCTCATGTATTTCAAGAGCTAAAAATTAGGGGGAAGTAATTGATGTTGCTCAAATTACTACAGAGATGTTAATTTAATGATTTCATTTTGCTTTTTGCCTTAAGATTAATCTGTCTCACAGTACTCTTCTATATAAAACTCCACCCTTTCTCATGAAAGTCCTTTCTGTACTTTATCAACTTCCATGTCCAGCTAATAAAGTTACTCTCATCTCAAGAAAGTAAAAAGTTCAGATTATAAAAAGGTTTAAATCACAACTCTAATATTGCTTTTGGCAGAATTTCCCAGCTTATATTTAAGTTTCTTTTCCATCTCTCTCAATATATTTCACCTCACCTGTATCAGCAGAATGATGTGCTGGCATTTTGAACTTTTGAGTTATTATGTGGCTGTCTTGCATGGGTGGTTTCTTCAGCATCAGCTGGATCCAATCTTTCCCACCCCTCATGTAGGCCTTGGGACTGTGTTAGGTTTGATATGTAAAGAAGTTAAGCTGTGAAGGAAAGTGTACATCAGATAAATCCATCAAGCATTTCGCCTGCTCTTAGAGGCTCTGTCTCTTTTTGAAATGCTGTACAGATAATTGAGATTCAAATAGATAAATAAATGCAAGAACTGTCCAGAGATTACCCAGTAGTTGGGCTGTTGAATATATGTGCTATGTAGCTTGCAATCAAATTTATCTGCTCTTCCATAACTTTGTTTTGCTGCAAATAAAGTCTCATACAATTGCAAACCCATGAAAATTCACATTTTTACCTAAAGCTACTTGAACACAATACCAGAAAAATCTTTTAGTTGTCAAAATATGTCTTTAAGATACTACAAAAATAAGCTTGACTTTAACTCTTTTTTATTATTATTATTTGTCTATGCCAGCATGAAAATGTGTATTTATTTTCTCTCTGACATGTCTTAGAAAGGACATATAATTCAGCAGAAAACATTTTATGTTTTTTCTACATTTCTGCTCCCTAAATACTGTTGTACTGAAGTACATGATGCTCATATGTGAGTTCCAGGTCTACTTTTCTTTCTCAGATACACAAAAAGCTGAAGTACTTAAGGAGTCTTGGCGAGTCTAAATCAATATATTCTGCAGTTTTTAATGAGTTTATGCTAATTCATGCTAGCAGAGAATGTTCTAAATCTCTCAAGAGCAAATGTTCCCTTTGCTTGCATTTTGCTGTTAGGTGTAAGCATTGTTCCATCCTGGTGTGATCACTGCCTATTTCTCTTTCCATTTGCATGTTTTCCCTTTAATGTAAGCAATCATTTCATGGTGTCAAAGGTTCCTTGCCTGTGGAAGTTCTTGTAAAGCCACTTTTGAAACCACTTAGGTTCAACAGGGCATGAGAACATACGAAGGATATAAAGAAATTGCAAAGTTGCATTGAATTATTTTGGGTTTTTGACATCTTAGAATCGGGCTAAGTCTCTATGAGTCCATGTTGAAATGCTGGTTGAAAATGTCTCAGCAAATAATGACAAAAATAAAGCTACAGAAAATTCCTCAGCAGAACTACAGGTCCCTAGAAGCTCAAGTTCCTGTACATGAGGGATGTTGCATCAGGCAGGGCAGCAAAACCATTTATTTGCATGGTATGAAATGAAGTAAACTCCTTCCACCAGCTTGTAAATGAGGAAAAGGTGAGGCAGGAGGGTGCTGTGCTGAATGTGGTACAGGACATCTGTGGGAGAAAGAGAAAACTAAACCAAATTTTAGTGCCAGATCCTCTGCAGAAAGCTGTACCTTGCTTGCTGATATAATACCCAAGTCAGCCTCTGTTGTCCTTGAGGGCAACCTGAGCTAATCTTTATTCTTCATTGATCCTGAAGCATCTGAAGCCTGGCCATTGATATAATTTGCAATAGCCTCAGGTTTGTGTCTCGCTACAACCTGGATGACAAGAAATCATTGATTGAGAGCAATATCTGGGGTGTTCCCCCTTCTGCTATTTTTTGCCCTTGGCACACTCTCTAAAAATGAGTTTAAATGCTAGTTGTTGGAAGGAGAATTCTGTCTCCTTACTTCAAAGCCTTTGTGCAAGCAAAGTTCCATCATGACTGCCGATTTTCTCAGAGATATAGAAGGAAACAATATTCAACATAATTCAGTATAAGGTTTCAAATTCATGTTCAAAAAAGTCTGCAAGATAGGAAGAGAGCAAAGAGAAAAGAAAGCTGGAGTAAAGCTATTGAATAGCATGTATATGGCATGTGATTTTAGAGGATGAAGGAATAAGAACCTGAAAAGTAGAACAGACATTTTCCTGAAATATGAGAACATGTAATCCTAACATTTTCCAATTCAATAACTGGATGTAGAAGCTTATTTAGAACTGTTATCCTTATCCCAGAGTTAATACTGTAGACTCAGTTTGCTTCAGCAGCTTTTCAGAAAAAAAAAAACAAAAAAACCCTCCACAAGAAATTAAGATGAAAGAACTTAATAATACACTCAATAAATAAATAACATCACCTAATAACCTCACTTTCACAGATGTCTCTGACCTCTGTATGCAGGGTTTTCACCCACCAGTGGAATGGAGTGACAGGGAGTGAAACCATACCAAATTGAAATCCCAAGGATTTTTTTACACAATGTAAAGGCAATCATCTCCACTGGAATCTGGCCAGAACACAGAGGCTATTAGACCATCATTTCACAACTGCTATGGGATTGTCAGCAGCAAAAGAAACTCTTTTTCTGCATCATCCAAAGGATGACACTGTTAGTAGAACAGTGACTCAAATCTGTCATGTTCTCTTATTTAAGCAGAGCCCTGGCTTGACCTCTTTTAGAGCAGGAGAATCTGACAGGCTCACAGCCTCAGGTGAACTACCATGGCTGTGGGCTTGCTGCCAGACAGGAGACGCTGAACCTTGTAAAGAAATCTATCCAGAATAATTGGAAGTCAAACTTTTCATGGAGAATTATCGCGGCGCATTTCGGTCTGCATTTAAATAGTTTGGTCAGATCAGCATTCCTGAAAGAGAAAAAGACAAAGAAATACAGTTATATACATAACAGGCCTATTGTGGACTTTTCCTTTTTCTTTCAAGCCTCTGTTCCCTACTCACAGCCTTTCAGACAATCCTAAGTAATGCTGGTCTTTTCTTTATTTGCCATTTCTTTTCCTAGGACATTTGTAAAGGAGAATCAAACTTCCTTATTCAGTTTCCTGTGCTGTAGATAATAAAATCAGTTTTGAAACTTAGCCTATTAATGAATCTTGCTGGTCTTAGGGTATTTATGAACTTATTACCACTTCCTGAAGCTGCAAAGCTCAAATGGAATACTACGCCATAGATTCATCAGGTGACCATGCAATAGGGTAGAAATGGTAATTGTGGAAGGGCCTTTAAGATAACAATTATAATATGAAATTAAAGAAGATAAATGAGGAAAATATGATAAAGCTTCTTCTTTAAAATATTTGCAATAATTCTCTGTATTTTACTTTAATTTATTGATTTCCCTCATAAAATATAATTGTCCAACTTTGACTATACTGACCATTTTAAAACTGCACTGTGCATTGTATTAAGCACACCAAGCAGATGGTTATGTGGTAGCTGACTTCCAAGCAGATAAAGATTTAACTGTGTGCTTAATTCTCAGCATGTTAGAAATCCTACTGAAGCTGAGAGGGATTATTCACCTACTTAAATTGTGTTTATGAGTTTTGCTGAATTTGAGCCAACAAGATATTAAATTCATTGTGAAACAGTCCAAAGTGCTTTCAGGAGACATATAGTGTATGTATTCAACCCAAAGTGGCAGAGGAGAACTTGTGGAATGCAGCATTTCTATATTGCTAATCATAGCTAACATGGATGGATTTATAATTGTATTGTGTGACCTAGCACAATTCAATCAGAATTTTTGTTTACTAGTAAATTTAAGCTAGGCTTTAGCTGAACCACATATTACTACATACAATAAATTTAAGTAGTTATTTAACAATCTTTTAAACAAGGATTTATTACTTGAATGTTAGTGGAGTGACTGAGAGACTTTATTTTTGGTAATGGTTCCAGCTTCTATTAGTATTGTTAATGTAACAGGAATTATTGACATGGAATTATAGTTTGTGTGAACAGTAGAATAGCAACATTGTCAGGTTTACAGCCCTCACTAGTAAAAATTAGGAATTTTGTTTAGAATCAGCTCTATAGAGAAATGTGCTTTATTAAATGCATTTTTCCATAATTTTGTGTCATCTTCTAATCCATGCTAGCCATGTCTCAGACTGCTAAGCTTAAGCCCAGTGGGCTGCAAATGATTTGGTGCCAGTAGGTCTGTGCAGTGAAAATGGAGCCATAGTGGCCATTTAAATGTGCACTATAATATGGCCAGCAAGGATGTCTTTCAAAGAGAAAAATGTACAGTAACATAAGAGAAATATCATATTCAATCATTTATGAAAAATAAACAGGGCATCATTTCCTCTTTGCTCTCCAGTGTGTGCTCAGCGTGCTCTTGTGAGTTGTAGCGTAGCATTTTATTACAAAGAATGAAGTGAAATATCAATAATTGTTTATCTTCTTTGGATGCCCTCAAAGTATGCTGGCTGCGTTTTGAAACCCCTGTGCTTCCCAGGAGAAGGGAGCAATTGAGTAAGGGCTTTCAAAAGGACGTAAAGCAGAAAAATGGTCTGTCTGTGTGCAGTGTGATCCCTCGCTGCACTGCATGGGATGGCAATGCATCAGTGAGTGCTGGCAGCCATCCCCTGCACTAATCCTGGCTCCATGCCCTGGGAATTTGAGGGAGTCAGCAACCTGGGCTGATTCTGCTGAGCTCATGTGGCTGTGAGGTGCAGTGTGTTTGGGTACTTTTCTTCTTTGAATAGTCAGGTGAATAAAATGAAGGCAGGTTCTCAGCTCTGCAATAAAGAAAATAATGATCTTAGCTTGTCCTCACAAGGACAACTAAGCTGTACCATTGTACCAAGGACAATGAATCCCAACTGGCATCTGCCAAGGCCTGAGGCAGTCGGATAAAATTCATTCCCTTTTTCTATTCCTTTCTCACTAAAAACTCACTTCAGTCATCAAGTTCCCCACCCCAAGTTGAACAAGGGTAGTGATGAGAAGCAGTTCTTATGATTTCCCAACTTCAACAGAAACAGCAAATATGGGCAATCTGCCTCTCCTTCAAGAAAAATGCAATGCTCCCTGTACTGAAGTGTAATGTCCTAAAAAGTTAAATCATGGAAAAGTTTCCTTAAGAAATTGCACCAATTATATAAGTTATACACATTAAATGATTACCACACAACATGATAAAGTTGATCCACAGATTTTTAAACCTACTTTGGAGTAACCAAACTACGGAAAGTGTTGCACTGAAATTTAGGAAGCATCACTTTTTGCAGGCTTGCAATCATTAGCCGGGTGGATTTCTAGACTTCAGCTGACACTGTATGTTTTAATTCTGACCAAAGCAGGGTGTATGCTCAAGATAGGCCCTGTGTGGAGGGGTTGTGACTTATTTATCCCATTAGGCTGGCTTGGGAAGAGAGCAGGTTGTGTCAGCCTTTAAATTCTCGTGAACCTTCATTGGACAGGGTGTACCTCACTTGACAAGACTCCTAGGTCTGAGGTATGAAGGTTCACAATGCCTTTGCAGTTGCCAGACACATGGAAGGAATTTTTCCTGCAGATTTGGTTTTGTATATTGACCAGGAGGCTTGGCAAGGTCAGAGCAGACATGACTTTGTGGAGATGTGGTAATGATTTACCAACACATCTCTAGTAAGAATGTTGTTTATGTCAAACAGCTGACCAGGTTTTCAAAAATTCTGCTAACCTTTAGCTCTGAGTACTTTCATAAAAACATAAACATGAATACTTCAGGTGAAAGTTAGTATTCCGTAATAATGAGATCATATTTTATTATTTCATTTGCCTTCAGTCAACTAATAACCCCTCAACTAAACTCTCAATCTTTCTAAGCTGCAAACATCTCCATACACAAAGAACTCTCACATGCAGGAGTGTAAACCTCAGTTTGTATTAATGCTAATGTTAAATTAGGGAAACTGTTCCTTTTTAAAAAGTTCCATATTGCTATCAAGTATTTCTAAGCTATCACATGAAAGCTATAATGTAGATAATGGTTATTATTATGTAGATAAGTCTTTACTAAACAACTGAGTCTTCTGACCTAAGGAAGGCTGAGTTACTTCTGGAAATATTGTAAAATACACCAGTTAAAGGGAATTTCCAGTGACTTTCAAATTAATTTGAAAATAAATTCATCTTTTTTTGTTTCTGCTGTTAGGATAAGAAGAGGTTTTGCTCTTGAGTGAAACAGCAATGACAGAAGAAAGCCACAATAATGTCCCTTACACTATGGCTTCAGCAGATCAGTTTCCTTTGCTCCTGGGAACTGGTTATAATATAGTCACTGTTTGCATGGCTATTTCCAAACAAATATCATTCTTACCATGGAAAAAATTAGGGATAGGGAAAAATGAAAGAACCAACAGGAGAACCAGAGTTGTAAAAATGAAACTACTTTTTGTTACCATACCACATTTTAATTGAATTCTTATTCCAAGTAGCACCAGAAATGTATATAGCATATGGTTTAGTTTCAATTGCAGAAAAATAATAGTTTAAATTATTTTTTCTTTAAATAAATGTTAATTTCAACTCATTTTTAGAAAAAAAATACACATTTTGAGGGATTTAAACTGATTTTGAAATTTGGATTTCTTTAATTTTTATTGTAATTTTAACATCAAATTCTTTTGTTAAATTGAAGCAAAGCTAAGGGCTTATATTTCAACCATGGGGTTCTGATCTAAAGAACCACACAAACCTTATAAAATCTTAAATTCCTTCTGTAAACTTCAGAGTTTTGTGCAAGCCTACAGACAAGAAAGTCTGGACGTGATTTGTTCTGTTTTCATACGTACTGATTTTGCATGAAAGCAATTTCACTGGTGTCATAATTTAGAAGGAAAAAAATGTGGGGTTTTTTTGCAGTGAACAATGGTTTATCCACAGTAAGGTAGCAAAAGTAGTATTAGGTGAAAGAGTTTTGTGCTTTTTACCCAGGAAAACACCATCTGAAATGAAATTAGATCCTTGATTTCAATGAGACCTTTAACTTGTATTTCAG
>VZTB01005005.1:51988-102748 GCA_013397245.1 Thryothorus ludovicianus
AAAAAAATACACATTTTGAGGGATTTAAACTGATTTTGAAATTTGGATTTCTTTAATTTTTATTGTAATTTTAACATCAAATTCTTTTGTTAAATTGAAGCAAAGCTAAGGGCTTATATTTCGACCATGGGGTTCTGATGTAAAGAACCACACAAACCTTATAAAATCTTAAATTTCTTCTGTAAACTTCAGGGTTTTGTGCAAGTCTACAGACAAGAAAGTCTGGGCATGTGATTTGTTCTGTTTTCATACATACTGATTTTGCATGAAAGCAATTTCACTGGTGTCATAATTTAGAAGGAAAAAAATGTGGGGTTTTTTTGCAGTGAACAATGGTTTATCCACAGTAAGGTAGCAAAAGTAGTATTAGGTGAAAGAGTTTTGTGCTTTTTACCCAGGAAAACGCCATCTGAAATGAAATTAGATCCTTGATTTCAGTGAGACCTTTAACTTGTATTTCAGCGAATCCAGGTGTAATTTGCAGCTCCTAGGGCAGTATCTGCTCACCTGAGTATGGTGTTTGCTCAGCTGCTGGATCACTGCCCTGTGGATTGGACCTCCAGCTATGGAATGTGGTCTCCATGGTTTTAAGCACCCAAAGAGGCCATTAGTGTTGATGCAGTGAGAGACTCATTCTGGAGACTGACAGCCACTGTTCACCTTTAGTAAAGGAACCTTCAGGGCAGCCCCAGTTTAAATTCCCTTGGTCCTTGAGTGCTAATCTTCCTGAGTTGCTGTTAGAGGAGAGGAAGTCCCATTGCTGTGCCTTTGGTCTGAGGTGACCTTCAAAGATCTCTCCATGAAGGGAATTACTAACATGAGCTGATATTTTGCTTGTTAATGTTTGATGTGAGATATCCCACAGCTACTGGCCCCAGGATAGGCAACCTGATTCAGGAATTCCTTTAAATTGAGGATTTACAGGCGATAAACTAATATGGGCTTCAATCTGTGCAAGAGGCTAGCAGCCCATCACGAAGTCTGATCAGGACCAGAGGTGGCTCTCCCATTTGTGAAATTAAATCATGCTGAGATTTCAGTGACTAATAGTTGTGAACATTTATGGCCAGTAAACAGAACCTCTGAAAGAAACCTGGAGCTGAGCGTCAGGCAGCTTCAGCTGTTCCAAACACAAATCTATATTGCTCATTCTGAAACAGTAGGTTCCTGTTTCCTCTTTTCATCAGACTTACACAAAGCAGTTGACTCTCTATGCAACATAAATTGAGATAGATCTGCAAGGAATTCCAGTTTAGTAATGCCAAGGTTCAGCAGTTAAAAGAGAGTATAAATCTGATGAAAATTAATGCAGGAGAGACTGTAGCCTTCACCCACTGTAAAGCCTTGTCTGATGTGGGTCAGATTGCAGCTGAGCTTTTTCTTCTTCAGTAAACTGGGCATGGTGGGGTGTCTTTTCAGGGCCTTTGAGCCCTCTGTGCAAAAAACTTTTCCAACTGCCTTTCATATTTAAAAAGTATCACTTACCAAATTGACCCTGGATTATTTGATAATCCTTCTTGGTTAAGGCTTTGGTTGTATAACTTATTCAAAAGTTGGATTAAGGTAAGCGTGCTTTAGTTTTGTCTTTGATATTTTATGAATTGGAGTTACATTCCTGGAGTTATGTTCACCAGTGCTTCTTAGAGAGGATAAGTCCTGAAAAGTAGCAGTCTCACTTGTTTTCTCTCCTTTATTTTATTTATTCCTTATTTGTACACAGACTTCAAAATTTTACTTCATTACCATACTTCTGACTTTTCTAGCGTAGCTCATGCATGGAGATAAACACACTGGAATGAAAGCATTTTATCACATTTTTTAACAGGAAATTACCTTCCAGTTATACAAATTACCCAAATCGAGTAGATAAATGCAAGTGTGAGCAACAAGGAAGAATTATTTGGAACTCATTTGTATTCAGGTTATCACATTCATCATCCCCAGTCTTAGTCTGTGGTCCATTGGAGCTCCTAATAGTGTTTGTGCTATTTCCTTCATTTTCTCTTTCCTGTTATTTATCTTTTCTTTTCTGTTTTATCTTTGTTACTGTCACTCAGCCTGCCAATAATGTATATACAATCATTAAACAAACAAATAGTTGTAAGGCCATCTCTTGGTTGATAACTAGCAAAAAGAGGTTGTATTTTCCTACAATTTATGTTTTTACTGAGAGTAAAATTCACTATAACTTCACAGTTTCTAGCTAGGAGAAAAGTTGAGAAAGAGTGGCTGAGGCAGGGGAAGGGTTTGTTTATGTCAAACTGGTGGAAGTTTTTTTCTGACTCTTAGCAGGGTCATGGTATGCCAGCTTCTCCCAGGATTCAGGTATTCCCAGCAGAGCTGTGGGACTGTGGTGTTGTGTGTATCTTCAATAGGAGCCTGGAGCATTACAATTGTTCTTTCTGAAAATTAAAAATAAACCTAGAAATATCATAACAAAAGTTGAAATTAGCTCATCACGATGAGCTTCTGTCTGTGTACGCATGTTTTTAAGCAATTGGGAACAAAACCTACTGGATAATCTTACAGCTGCCACAGTGGAGAAGCATATTCCCATTCAGACATATGCAGCCACTCCGAGGCCCGTATGTCCTTAAAACTGACAGGATTCTTTGGGAAAAGCCACCTTGGCACTGTCACCTTTTTAACAATGTGCAGTGACTCCATAAACTGAGACATGTTAGCAAACACAGAGCTTATGGAATGTCTGTAGAAATTACTGCTTGGGATCATTACATTTGTCCGAGATTTTAAGAAACCCCAAAATGCTTTAAAAACAAAAAAAGGTAATAAACTTGCCCAAGGTAACCTCTTAGTGCATTATCATTCACAGAGTTGCATGGGCCAGGTTTGAAAAACAGCAAATGATTGAGGTATGTGCAATTTGTTTTGAACAGACACGAACAGAAGCTGAATAGCAGCCTCCAGAATGACCCTCAGACTCTGAAACCTAATGCACTGCAATCTTCCTGTGCCCACACTTCAAACTGTGAGTGTGTGGGGCTTGAAGGACATGCATGCATTCAACTGCTGCTGTTGAATTTACCACTGAATTTCATGGAAGAATCACTTTACACTAAAAAAAACCGCACCTTTTCCACTCTCAGAAGTCACCCATCTGTAACCAGGAGAGACAGGTTTCAGATCCAAGTTTTAGCTCACATCCAAGTTTTAGCTCACAAAGTTCTCTTTGAGCAGCAGCAAAGCCACCTCTCAGTCAGAGAGGAAATCCCAGTTTTGTGGTGTTTCCTGCAATTGTAAGTTCCCCTGTCCCCAGCCTGTGGGTTTGAGTCTCCAGTGTGGAAATGAGGGCACAGGGGAAGGGAGCTGATGCGCAAAGGGAGGTGGGCAGAAACATGCCTGAGCCTGGGACTCATCTCAGGTCACTTGAGCCTCTGAGTAAAATCTGAACAAGGGTGTCAGTTGGGTTACTAAACCTTTTGTGGAAACCAGTTTCCACATAAATTCTTATTTTTTCCCTTTAGAATGCGTAAATGAAAAAGGGCAAATTTAATCCCCTATTTTAGTAATTCTGTAAGACTTAAGACTTGAATATACACCCATGCCTGTGAATATGCTATAAACACTCTTCTTAGCTCTCAAGAATGTCTTTTTAGAGGCTAGAATTGGAAAAAGGGTTTAAAACTGTTGTCTCCAGCTGCCTCCGGATCAGATCCACGACATCTGATTTTTCTCTGTTTACAGAGGCAGAAAAGAAAACTTATATTCAGTTTTAGCTAATTAATTGCTCCATGGTTTTTGAAGGTTGAATTAAAGAAATAAATAATTTTTCAGATGTAGAGGGAACATTATTTTTAACGGGAATTAAGGAACACAGCAGCACAGCAGAGAGGCAGGGATGTTTGTTGCTGTTGTTTTCACACAGGAACTGCTCCATTCAGTGTGTAAGGGTAAGTGCCTTAGCAGACACTCACTGTAATGGGCTGTAGTTACAGGGGGATAAACCTTGTGGTTACCACAGAGACCACCTTGCTGTAGCGAATTAGCGTTCCCTAAGTCAGGACTGCATCACAGGGTGTATTAAGACCAGTGCTGCTGTGTTTCCAAACGTGTATCATAATTTCTCAGAGCAAAGAATCAGTGGACAGACAAGGCTCCAGGTTCACAGGAGAGCTGAGCAGTTGTATCAGGTTACCCATTAATTACCAATCCTCTGCTCAGCAGCACTCTCCCATGTGAACTCCAGCTTCTCATGGTGCTTTAATTGGTACCTCAGGTGATGTTGGTACTGGGGTTTTGTTTCTGTGGGGTAAGTAGGCAACACAATAAAAACCTGCTGAAAGAAACCTGTAAACTGAATTTATGAAATAACAACATAGGCTGCTTCCACAGACTCAGTAAATTGATCTGGCAGAAATCACTATGCACAATGCACTCAAAACTAGGAATGCATTCCCACAAAAGTTTTTGAGTCAGATTCATTACACTGGTCTTATGAGGGGTGGCTTTGGTCTGTAAATTGATCATATTTGTGATTAATGCTGTACAAGGAGTGAAAAATCCAGGTAGAGATTTTAGGAACATACAACTGAGCTAGAGCATTGAAAGAATATGATTAAAACCACTACTTATAATAATGAATTTTATAAAAAGGAGGAACTAATTTACAATCGGGATTGTCAGAAGATTCTCCCCACATGAAAAGAAAAACACCAAAAAATGAAAAAACACACAAAAAAAAAAAATCCCAGAACTCTTTTTTTGGGACTACAGTTGTAACTGGAGCAGTTATTATGTCAGGCTACATACAAAAAATATTTCAGATATAAACATAAGTGCAGATGCACTACAGCTCCGGGTATGTTACTGCATTGTGTGACATTAAAAGGTGAAACACACCACTCAGGAGACAAATGTGATAAGTGTTACAGTTTTCCCAGCATGCAGAGCTGAGAAAATATGTCAAGTTTGCTAAATTCTGCACGTTCTGCCTTGCCTCTGTTTAACAACACCACCTTACGCTGGCTGGGATTGGATAATGAACGCAGAATATTCAGACAACTTTAAAAATTTGGGTTTGTTTTTTTCTCTTCTGTCTCTTGCACAGGTACAAGTGCATGTCTGCTCCTCCTGTGCTGTGAATGCACAATGGGAACAGACATGGACCAGAGCCAATGCTGAATGTACAAAGCCACCTCCTGTACCAAGAGACCTTTACCTTCAGCATTGTTTGCCACACACCTCACACAGGTGCAAATAGCCACAAAATGCATTGGGACATTGCAGACCAACAGAGGTGAAAGGGAGGAATACATTTGGAGAAAAATACTTTGAGAAAAAAAGGCAAACCATGGTACTGAAGGGTGGTGAGGAGATTTAGCTGTGACACCTCACTGTTCTCTACTTTGATGACATCTTTCTGAGAATTAGGAGTATTTTGTTTGAGCCAACCTTGTTTCCTAAGCTGTGACACGTCACTTGGTTACTCTGCTGCAATTTCTATCCAGGAGATACTGGATGTGCACAGCTGCCAGGATTAGGTAGCAGTAGAGGTTTGTAACCAAAACTACATCAAACACTTGGAAAATTTGAAATAAGAAGCCAGTCTTGAAAAGTCTGCCCAGGATCTGTGCCTGTCCACTTGGTTCCCAGGCAAGCAGGGGGGCTGAGTGGACAATGGGACCCTCAAGAGTACGTGCAAGTAGGACCATAGTTTTATGATTTCTGTGTTTTGAACCTGGGTCCCTTAAAGCAGTGCATGTGTTGCTATTTTCTTTTGCTGCCAGGTGCTAAAATTTAATTACTTCTACATTGTTAAATAAAAAGAGTAATATAAAAATTAATATCAGTAATATTATTATAATTTTTTTGAATGTTGCACTGTGAGTCAGAAGAACAAATTGATTCCCATTCAGAAATAATCTTTCTTTTCTCTCCTTCCTTTCAAAAAGAGAGAAATATTTGGGTTTACACTGAATTTGTTCAGTAAACAGTGTTATATGATAACCATGTAAACCCATTGTGTACAAAAGTAAGGGGGGAATCAATTCTTTTATGTGTTGGTTTTGAAACCAGAAGCAGCATTTTTCTGAAATTTCTGCCTAAGACAGCACTGAATTTGAGTCAGGATTGAGACACAGGTACGTCTTGAAAAGGTTACAGTGGTCTTCAAGTTAAATAATTGCAATTTTTTACTTTCTGAAGAAATCCCGTGCCATTGGACTACTGCAAATTTTGTAGTGGCTCCAGAGCTCTTGGTTACCATTTCCTGCTGACAATCTCTCTCTGATTTTACCCTAAGAGTGGCTATTAGTGACACATACCTGGTCAGTAGCTCTTTTTGTATGTGCATAGTGCTGTGGCTTGGAAATTCAGGTTCAGCAGCAGGTGTTGCCTTTAGAAACACAGCACTTTCAGCATCTGCTGCTCAGTGACTCGTAAAGAGCACTGACAACAGCTGGGATTGGAGTTTTTACCTTTTTGCTTCAAAGAAAACTGCTGCAGTAGATGCAACACAAGGAGAAGGAAGATTTCAGTCCGCCCCTGAGCTTTGCAGCTTTATTTAATCAGGGTATGCCATGTTCTTCAGCTTCTTCTATTTGAGAGGGTTTGGTGGGGAGACACAGACAGATTAACATGGTTATTTATTTTTATGTCTATTTACTTGTAGATTTTCCTATAGAGAGAGTAAGAATAGTAACCTACAGCAAACTCTGATCTCATGAAACAGACATTATTCTACCTCAGCAGCAGGAGGGCAAATTCAGCTATCAGTAGCAAGGGATTTTTATTTTAGTTTTTTCAGGGAGAATGGGAAATTAAAAAAAAACTTTTAATAGATGCTAATGTATCTTTTACTAATTTTTGTAAGCTGTAACATAATAGATGCAGAGCTATGGAGCCTTTTCTCCTTGTAAGCTTTTAGCAACATTAGTTAAACACAGGGTAAAATGTTTGGCTTCTTCTTCTTAAACTTTTTGGCTAAACATTTCCTAAGCCTCCAGTGGCTGTCTCAGCACCACACTGCCTGTATATCTGTAAAACCAGCTTGTAAAGATAAAGAGCATCCAAAAAGAGTTTATTTGTCTTATTTTAGTTTGTTTATATTTAGAATACATAAAGTTCAGTCGTGTATATCACAGCAATTCCAAAATGAATGAGGGAAACATCATTTGTGCTTTCCCCATGTGCACGTCCAGTAGAAAGCAATCTCTCTGCTGCTTTTATTCGCCCACAATACATCAAAACTAAATTGGTTAAAATGGGAGATGTGAAAAATTAAATGGTGGCAATGTCCTATTGGTACCTAGTTTGGTTTTTATTTTTTTGGTAATTTTGAACTCAATCCTTCACAGCCCCTACTGGGGCCCATTAAGTTCTAGGCATGGACAAACTGCTTCTGAAAACTAAAATTTTGATGAAAGGTTCACAGCCAGTGAATTCAGTTTTGTAATCGAATTTTCAAAACATGAATACAGAAATAAGTTTGCAAACATCGGCAAAATAAAAAATTACTTGGTTTGGCCAACAGAACACAAGCAACCAAATGTGTTTAAACTTGTAGAGAATAATTTGTTTGTTTTCATTTTCACAAGTTTCACTTGTTTTCATGTAAGTTCAAGATGAACTAACAAATAATAACTATTCCCACAGGTAAGAGGAACAAATCCTTCCTCAACACAAAACACAGCTTCCTCTGCTTTGTCTATTGACTCTGGCACACCTCAATATTTTGTTTCAATCAGTGAATAAAATGCCTTCTCAGTATGTTTATTATACCTATAAAGAGTGTCTGTATGTGCAATTACATTTATACAAACACATATGATTGGATGTACGTGTAGGCATGAGTATGTAGATAAATATAATATTTCAGCATTACTAGCAACCTGAGTGTTAGTTTCAGTAGCAGGCAGCTTAATATCTGAGAGTTTTGAGAGGTAACATTTTTCACTTTTTCTTTACCATTATTATTTTGCCCTGATTTACTGGGCAAGTTGCAAGAATGGTGAAGTGGGTCACGGGGATTCATTGTTTGAAAATAGAAGTTCAATGGGTTTGAGATTGGACTCAAGCATGGGTTTAAACCAAAACATCCTGAAAGGTGATGATTAAAAATTCTGTCCTGGTCTTGATTCCTACTCTCTGAAACCTGGGAGAGAAGTCTGCCTGACCTCTAGCAGCCTCAGTCACAGGAGCACACACATCTCTCTCATAACTGTGTTTGGAATGGACCAAAAGATCCTGTCTGGCAAGGGAAAGCTTCCTAAATCCCTGAATAGAAAAAACTGTTACTGCAGTGTATCCCATAGGATTTTCCACAGAGTCTTCCTGTGCTCACAAGCAACCATCTGACAATGTTTTGGAAAAAAAACAGACTTGAAAGTCTCCTCTGTGAAGAGAGGAAGGTGTGAATATCACCAGGGGAATGAGGTGGGAGGAGACTGCAACAGCTGTGCCGGCCTTTTCTTTTTCTCTCTTCCCACTGTCAGCACTTTGCTGGAGAAGGAATCACAGAACGTTCCTGAGAAATTTAGATAATAATGAGGGCACTATGGAAAAGCATGCAGACTTGTAAAAGCTGAGAGCAGAAATATGTAGAATGTTGAGAAGCAGGTGAACAGCAGCTTTGGAGAATAGCTGTATGACAGTGAAAACTAAATGCAGAATTAAAAATAGTATCTGGAATGCACTGTTTGGGACTTGAAAATTGGGGGAAAATTTGAGGTTTTCATATAAAAATTGGTTAGTTTTTTTGGGGTTTTTTTTGTTTGTTTTTTTTTTTAAAGATAAGGAAGCTTTAAAAGGAAAAAAAAAATAGAGAAAATTTCCCTCGGCCCATCTGGAGCATAAGTGGGAGGGGGAGCAGTGAGGTGGGTAAGATGGAGATTAGTGTAGTGGGTTTGGCATTTTTCTGAAGCAAAACAGATTCTTAAATGTCAAGAGTCAGGATTATTAAGTGTTCAGGAAGCTGTTGAAGAAGAGAGCAGTGAGAGCAATATGAAGAGTATGTGGTAAATTGCATGAAAATATGAGTTTTAAAGAGCAAATCTTCTGGGAGACTGTTACGATTAAAATGGAGGACAAAGTGTTGGCTGAAATGTGTACTCTCCCTTTTTTTTTTGGTGCAACACATTATTGCTGATTCCTATGCAACGTTGCAAGGTGTGAGAAGACCATTCTTATTTTTTTTGGCCATATGTGGTCACAATACCAAGTCCTAAGGGACACATTTATGGTATGATATGTCTTAGCAATTTACACTGTAGAAGAATTCAGATTTAAAATATAAATTCAGATTTATACTGGCTTCAAGATACACCATCTTGAGTGAGGATGTAGATTTAAAATGTTGTCCCTCCCTTGATGGCTCCCATCACGTTGGTAGCTTCTTGCTAAATCCTGTATCGCTCTTTTCTAAACTTCAGTGCTGTACAATATTGGAACTGCTTTTCTGTCTTACTCCATCTGTCCTTTCACTCCATCTGAGACATTTAACTTCAGTGTATGGAGGATTGGGCTTTCTCACCACCTGCCAGGTTTTCCCCAGGAGCCATAGGTGCTTTGCTCTTCCCTGCTGCTTTTCATGCTCCACAGAAAAGCTCAATTTTTGAGCCAGCCTTTGGGTTAATGGCCGTGTTTAAAACATCCCTCTGTGAAGCATGAAAGACAATAGAGAGCACCAGTGCAGCCCCTAGGGACAGATGGGAAAGGAGCTGACTTTGTGAAAATCAGGAGCCTGATTAGCAGCCAGCTGTCCCACCTTCCATAAAGAAACTCCACCTGGCCACAAATATCAGCTCAGAACAGCTCCCAAGCTTGAAACCTTGGTGCTCAGCTTGAGGGGAGGAGCAGCTGGAGCTCCCTGTGAAGCCAAGCCAGAGCCTGAATGACCACAGTGGGGGCATTTTCCCTCCCGCCCCTGCTCCACAAGGAGCTCCACAGGTGGACTGATTCATGCCCACTGTTTGTGGATGTGTCCCCTTCCTCACACCAAATTATCCGACTCAGATGAGAAAAGTCTAGCAGAGTGGCAAAATGTCTCCTGTCTTTGCTATTCTTAGTACCAGAGAGGAGTTACAAGATTTTCCAACAGTCTGTGTGGATGATATAACTACACTCAATGGATTTGAGCTTTTTTGTAATCATGTGCCAATGGGATAATCTAAAAAACCCAGAAAAGAACAAAACAAAGGAGACAATCTTACTGATATTGAAATAGCTTGTTCTGTTTGCTTTGGTTAGCAGCCAGATTAGATCTTTGGCTAGTGGAATGGATATTTTGAAGCAGAAATATCTATTCCAATCAATAAATTACAGCAAGAGTACTTTCCAACTTCTCATATTCAACTATTTTTTACAGCTCTAAAATTAAACGACTTGCCAGTGTCCACAGTAATGTGTTTTTATTGCTCATGTAATTCAAAGCATATGTCACCTTAGTCTAGAAAATGCTATGGACTCCTCACTGAAAGATTTGAATTAGTAAGAAGCAGAAGTTCCTCCCTCTTCCTCCCTCTTCCTTCCTTTTTTCTTCTGTTTCTTTCTGTCCTAACCAAATGGAAACCACTGGCCAGAGGAAGACAAATTTTAAAAAAGAAACAGCTAGAAGAATGGTTGATGTAGAAGGCCTTTATTTCCCTTTCATGCATGAAAAGTGTGATGAATACTATTAGCATAACGTTTTGTACCACACTCATTTGTTGTCTTCATGGGCTCTCATTCTATTCCTTTGGTTTGTATCTTTCAGAACACCTTGAGACTAATTACTATAAGTAAATATTACAATATTTTAATTTCTTCTGTAATACAGGATTTCTTTAATTTTGCACTCTGTCTGCAGCACAATAAATGCATTTTTAAAATGCCATGGAGAATTGAGGTCAGCTGTCAATATCTTATGGAAATAGTGAATTATATTCCAGGTCTTTCTGCATTAATTAAGATAACATGGGGATATGATTGTAAACTCTTTAGATACATGCTGCCTTCTATCAGCTTGTCATCTGAGAAAAACTGATTGGTAGATTATTCTAAACATAATGTCAAGATTTTTTAATCAAAACATTTTCCCTATTCATAAGAAAATCACATAATGGCATTAGCAGAAGTATTTGCATTCCTATCTGTAGATAGAAGGAAGTTGTAGAAAAGGGTTGGGAAAAAGGTAATAACAGGCCTAGCAGGTGGAGATACAGGGCTGGCAAGGAACAATGGATTAAATTATAGCATAGAAGGAAAGCTATTCTCTTTAATCAGCAGTGGGTGACACTCTGTAAAACCTCTTGTATCTAGTACAATTTAAAACTCAGAAATCTCGTCTCTCTGGGACTTCCCCCATGGAGAGAAAAAACACACTCTTGGCTACAGCAACAAAAGAGTTGTAACAAACTCAGCAGGCTGGTGAGTGTGGCTCTGTGGAATGCCAGGGAGTCACAGGGTGCTTTGCCCACGAAAGCTGGAGGGAGAGGCCAGGGAAACATGAGGCAGAGCACTGAATGGATGTGTCAAAGCATCATACAGATATGAATGTTTGTGTGTGTTTATGCAAAAGAAAAGGGATCACTGGAATTGCTGGAAGCACTGTATGGCTGGCTCAGTGCTGGTTCCTGAAGAGTGATGGAGAGGACTCCAGACTTTGACACCTTTGATCTGTCTCAGTCTAAGGTGACTGGCTTGCCCCAGCTTGTCCCTTCAGAGAACAAAAGGCTGAAAGCCTGGGCTGTGTGCTCAGCAGCAGATGGAGGCTATAAATGGCTTCCCCATCACCAGGTAGGACTGTTCCTTGCTTTGTCCAAATGCAGCTGGTAGAAGAGCTCCCATGGATTCTCTGTCACTGGACACTGCAAACTTTCATTCCAGCATGTACATGAAGCCAGATTTTTTTTTTTTCCTTCTTTTTTCTTTTTTTTTTTTCCCTGTCAGTAGCAGAATTCAGGACTGGCTTTTATTTCTCATTTAAGATCCTAACTAAGTTTCCAAAACTGGAAATGGTCAAATCAAATCTCCTCTAGCCCGTGCACAGAAGGAAAGGAATTCAGTATGTTCTGCCCACAGTACAATTTTAAATAGAAATCCTCATCTCCACGGTTAGTATGGCCTCTCAGTGCAGGCAGGTATGGAAAGCTCATGCTTGCTGGGGTTAACCCGAACATTTGCACAGGAAAGAACAGAGCTGTTCTCAAGTGGTTTGTGGAAAGCCCTCCAGGACATGGTGAGATTGTACTGCTGTCCTTGTGTTTGGACATTTGTATTCCAGGCATAGGAATTATAATTTCAACTAGCTGGAAACACAAGACAGCAGCTCGTGGAATGTGAGTGGCTGTTTAGCAGTGCAGCCTGCTGTAATCACTTCAGACCTCTCTTCCAGTCTCCCTTGTAGTATCAAATCCTGCCCAAGGAAAGTGCACCAATGCTCAGACTGTAGTTTGGGGGTGTCTGTTGCTGCCTGTGCTCTTTTGGTTGTGGTCTCAGTTCTTGATAGGAGACAGAAACCCTGGGGGCTCAAAGAGACACTCAGCCTGTCCCCCAGGGCACTGTGGAGCAGAATATCTCTAGGAACAAGCTCAAGATGGAGAGGAAACATTTCTGGCAGCTCTTTCCATGCCCCAAGGAAGCCTCATTTCCTCATTCTTCCACATTGCAAGCAAGGAGAAAAGAGGCAAAAACATAAAAGATGATCAAACTAGTTTAGCTTCAGAATGAGAAGGAAATAGATAAGACACATTATCATTTCTATTTTAAAAAGTTTGAAACATTTGCAAACTTAGGGTATGAGGTGACACCTGGAAAAAGAAATCATGATCCCTTCTGGTTTTCCCATACCACTTAGGTGACTGGAAGTGGTCAGCACCGCTGAGGTTGTCATATCCCATGTAGCAATAATTGAAATTGTGCTTAAATCTCAAGCTGGCTCAGAATGTTTAATATAAGAAAGTGTGTTTTGTTGTCAGTTATAGTATTTTAGTGCTTTTTAAATAAACAACTTCCTTAGTTTTAAAATACACTTGCCCAGATATCAAAAATGTTGTCTTCTCCTGTGATGTCTGAGGATGCAGTTCTTTTCTAAACTTCGGTTCCTGGTAGTAATATTTTTACAACAATCTGACATGGCACACATCTGCCCTTCTGTAACATTTATCACAAAAAAAAACCCTCCAAGAAAGCTCTGCAGGGATTTATTTCTGAATAATAAGGGTTTCTTAAGAAAGGGAGTAGAGGTATAATCAGAAATGGAAGCTCTTGAAGCAAGATCCCTAGAATAACTGTTTCCCACTGTAACCTCACTTAGGAAAGATCTGAAGTGCATGCCTGAATCTTAGTAACTACAAAAGCAATAAACACATTTTCTAAGAAAGAAGGATTGGCTCATGTGCTTAAAATGTGACTTATGGTTAATATTTTGAAGAACAATACTTTATATTAGATCAGTGATAGAAATTATTTTAATAATGAGTACTGACAATACTGTTTTACAGACTCTTTCCCTGTCAGTCTATGACTTTCATTTTACTATCTTTTTGTTTTTCACCTGTTTCTTCAAATTGCATGGATTACCCCTAGGATATAGAAGAATATTACTGGGCAAGGAGAAAAGCCTTGTCACAAAGAAAAATGTGCTTCTCTTTTAAAACATTTGTCTGGAAAAAGATGATATAGATTGTTGGAATGCTTTTCTTAGCTCTCCTTTGTCTTATTTATGCATACATCATTTTTATATATATATATTATTTGTTGGCTTTTTAAGTTACAGTGATTGCTTTAAGACATTCTTTAAGATGGATGTAGTATGAAATGTATATAAAATGGTTTTCCAAAGTGGATAGGAAAATGTCCAAATATTGTTTTAAATAAGCAGTAAAATATCTAAGGCTGCACCATAAATGCTGCATTATAAGCGAGCTTTCTTCAAACCTTTTGGCATAACACCACCACAACATCCTGCCAGAAACAAATGGAATAATTAAACCTGATTTGAAGCATCATAGGAGACAGACCTGGGAACTGGGTAGAAATTCTCTGTCCAAGCAATTTCCTGTAACTCCACAATACAATTACGCGTGACAAAAAGGATTATTCCCTGGACCAGGTGTTCTTGGTAGCGTATGGTGAGGTCTGAAGGCTACCTGGCATAAAATTGTTATTTTTGGCCAGTTTCTATTATAGTAAATATTCCCAAATCTGGAATAAGTAGAAGATTGAAGGTGCCTTCCAATTTCCCCGGTGACTCCTGAAGTTGTCCAGCACACTAGCCTTGCTAAAAGATGTTTGCTTAGCTTCATCAAGGAGATCCTCCAGGAATTTTGCTGGGAAAGCTACTGGTTATTTTCTTCTGGTTTATCCTTTCTCCTGTAGATAAGAAACAAACAAGATTTCTGTGTGTCTTACAATAAGTTCCTGGGGCAGAGTGGGCATTTTAGAGCCACAAAAACGTATGTGACAACAGTATCTTACCATGACATCTTTATTTTCATATGATCTGCTTTCCCTTCCTGTGTGAACTGCAGTCTTCACTGTATTTGCTTTTTTTGCTTGGTTCTGAATGTCACCATAAGCACCCCTTGGGTGTCACTCTACAGGGGTCAGGCAATTAGGCTGTAATTGAGCAGCTGCAAATCCATGGGAGGCTGTAGGGATACTATCTGAAAATGGATCAGAACAAACCCATGGACAGTTGTTTCCCTTGACTGGAGATTGCTTTGTATTGATTTGAGCAATAATCCATGCCATGACACATATCAAGGACATTGGAGCTGATGCCAGTCATTAGCAGGCTCCAGATTCCTGGTAGGATTATTTTACATACCACGTGAGACTACAGAGAAGTAATATTAGATCACATTTTGTTAAAATTTCCTATGAAAATCAGATCATTGTTCTTTTTTTCTTTAGCTGTTTTTTTTTTTAAGAAGGACGACTAGTTTTGTAAAAAAAATATTTTCTCCACATTTTAAACTAGTTTCCGTGGAAAGCTTTAAATTATCAATATACTTGAATGGTGTTACACTGGATTTGCATGGATTCAAACGAAATAAGAAACCTTCCAAAATAGCAACTCATTGACTTTGCTTTCAGAGCTTGCTTTAAAAGTGTTGACAGGGGCCTGCAAGAAGATAAGGAATGATGGTTAAATTAATGATGTCATGATAACTTTTCATTTCTCCTTCAGTATTTTTAATAATATCAAAATATTTTATGGGTATTTTGTGAGCTACCAATTACTGGTGTGAAATAAGCTAGTCCAATCCCAATTTATAGAAATAATCACAGTTATTTCAACAAATTTACAGTAAATAAATTTGTGCTGTTAACAGCAAATCCAGCCTTGTGAAGCAAAACGTTGCTCCAGGACAATTCCAGGTGACCATAATCCGTGGTAAATTTGCTCTGGTGTTTGAGAAACCAACATCTCAGTAATTCAGGTATTTGTCAAGTATAGGTCAATACAGAAACTCAACACAGAGTTAAAAAGCCTAGTCCTTGCATTAAAGATTTTGGTCTGAGAATAGTTTTTTCATTGGTAAACGTTTTCATTTCTAAATTTAGCAAGTTAGCTAAAAAAATCAACAATAATAAGACAGTACAAATGGAGAATTTTTATTCTGGGATAACTGCACATGTAACGAGAAACATCACTTCACCAATAAATCTGGACGGTTTAGGATGAATTGGGTGAAACCAACTAGCAATGGAAATATCTTATGAATTTCCTGGGGGGAAAAAAATGTAGTTTTGCTTTGATAAAATGAAGGCAATCTGAATTTCAGTCTCTGCTTCTTCCAGCTGCCCCAGGCTTTCATAGCAGGGCCCATCAGTGGAAGGGAATGGTGTTTTCCTAGGACCTGAATATTTCCTCTGCAAGTGTGTCCGCAGAGATGCAGAAGCAATGTGAGGCTCTACTTCCACGGCTGTGTCAATTAACTGTGAGAACAAACTATCACCAGGAAGAATTGCTAGGGCTTGCTATTTCATTACTGCAGGCACCTACAGTAATAGTAATGCAGGACAGGACACCTGGAATACACTGATCACTGCAACACAGAGCCACTCTCACAAGAAAATAGCTCCAGTGAACAAGGACAAGCAAAAGAAAGAGCTAGCAATCTCAGAAATAATAAATGGAATTTTGCACTCCAGTGTGCAAAAATTGGCACAAATATCAGCTCACAGCTTTAAAAAGTCTTCATAACAGGCAAGTTACAATTAGTCCTCACTGAGGAAGAGGCAAATCTAAAATATGTTTTCCTGCATTTTTTATTATTATTATTTCATTTAGAGAATTTATGTTGGCCAGCATATATTTCCCTTGAAGTGTGCAGAGTATCTACATGCACTGAGGGAGGATTTTACCCGAGGAATTATCTAAAGTTGTATTGTTTGAAAACAGATGTAGCTGTCTCTTACACTATTTTCAAAGTTTGAGTACTTTCAAATGAGCAAGCCACACAGATTAGGTGACTCTTTAGTCCCTTAGCACAGGCACAGGAAAGTGACACCTCTCTGAAGTCAGGGATCATCAATTTCACTTGCTTAAAAACCTGAAGCCAAAATCAAGATACAGCAGAGTTATTCAAACCTTGCCAACAACAATGTTGAAAACATTTTGCCAGGGCTCTGCTTCAAAACATTTCCAGCATATTTCTTCCTAGAATATCTTCCTCTGTCCCATTTATCTGTTTAGCATACTCTGCTCATTTCTTTCCTGCCAGATCCTGAGACACCTTTACCATTTCTGTGGTATCAGGATCTGGACATCAGCTTCCACACAACTTAAAGGTTTTAATAATGACAGTATGTCCTTTTCTGCAGGCCTGCTCCTACCTTTGGTGCCTAGTTAGCAACATATTATCTGTTATCGGACCATCTTCTTGTTTTAATTAAACTTGCAGGGAGGTTTTATTCCTCTGCCTGTGATGATCTTTGGCATCCTAAATTTAATTTCTTTTTATAATCCCTACAGTAGCAAGTAGCACAGAGGAGTTTTGACTAATAAAAATGTGTCGGAACCTTGGAAGTAACAAGAACTTGGCAGAAATACACCTGGAAAAAAGATAAATTATGGTATTTAAAAACAAACAAGCAGGCACTATAAACCTTAATAAGGCTGTGACCACTGCTGGCTTTCCATTGGAGAACCTTATTGACTTTTGGAAGAGGGGTGAGGGGTGGAAAGGCAGAAGTAGGAGCAGTGTTGTGGCTTCTATCTGTTCTTTCTTCCTCCTCAGCAATCCAAGCCATCAGGTGTTCCAGACTCCTCTGCAGCCAGCCCTTCCTGCAGGGATGAGCATAGGCAAGCAGGACTCAAAATTTATTTGGGCTCAAAATTCTGAGTGCTGGAGCTCTGAACTAGCCTGTAGAAGCAAGTGGTTAGGGAAGAGACAATAGAGTTTCATCCCAGTTTCTGATTTCAAGCTCGATTCTTTCATCTGCAAACTAGGATGGAATATAATTTCAAAATAGGCAAAGCTGTTGCTTTGGAATGATGTCTTCACAATTGCATTTGGATGGGAAGCTTTATAAAAAATCTAAAGACAGAACTGAAATATGGGAGTCCCTAGTTCAACGACTCTTAGCTTTGCTAAAACACTTAGAAAATATGGCTGCTCATACGGCGTGAATTTTGTCCTGGTGTTCAGGGTCACAACACTGAATTTTACTGAAATATTTCAGTTACTGTTGTACCCCTCCTCTTTTACCCAAAGGCATTCATTGAACCAAGGTGGTGCCATGTTTTTAGCATTGCCCTTTAGAAGGTGAATGTACTTTAAAAGCAGCTTTTTATTTTCTCACTGAAACTAAATAGGCTGAAATTTTAGACCATTTGAAATTGGTTCATAGATAAACCTTTTATCATTTATATATTGGTTATTTACATTGTAGAGTACAACTGTGTGAGAATGACTTTAGGAGAAACTGCATTCCTATCATAAAAGTATTTCTCAAGCTCAGGAAAATATTCACAGCAGAAGAAAGTGTTTCTGTTTTTCAGGAAACACACCCAGATTTAAAAGCAAACACCAGTTTCTCTAGAAGTGAGGTGCAAGTCTGCCTTTGAGAGAAAGCTCATCCTACACTCACAGTGAGATGTTCTTATTTTGGTAATTCACAATAAAAACAAATGCTGGAGTACCTGGTGGCATGAAATAAGGAGGCTGACATTGGAGGAGGGAATAGTGGTTGTTTACTCAGGCTGGAAATGCTCGTGTGAGGTGCAAACCTCATCTAACAGTAGGAATACTTGCTACATAAACAAGATTTACTGACAGACTCCATCTGTGCCTTCCCACCAAACAAGGTCACTCAGTGAGATCCTAAGAAGCCTAACGAGCAAAGTGCCAGGTCTCTGGGGTGATAATGGAGGTTTGCTCTGACTTACGCCTCAGGCACTTGCAATATTTTTAGTACTGGAAAATAAAATAGGGTAGAGGAAAAAAGGTCATAATTTTTATCAAACCAGTCCACCTTGAGAAATATTAGTGTGTGTGCCTGTGCATGAACATACCTGGGTGTTCTTCCTTTCTTTTCCTGGTGATTTGCAGTTTACTTTACTCTCGAGGTGCTCCAGTGCCTTTGTCTTGGCCATTCATCTCACATCTGCACCTTGGTTATGGAAGCATCACTGTGGTGGCACTGTGCCCTTTCCTTACAAAAGGCTGTATCAACAGTGTGTGTGGTGCCTCCAGAATTGAGGGAGAGGCCTTACCCGTGGATTTTTGCTGTTCATCAATTTTCTGCCTGGAGTTTCTGTTATACGGTCTGGTGGACTTAGAGGAAATAATATGGTAAGGGACAAAAATAAATTTAGAGCATTGCAGGGCCCAAAAAAAGTCTCTGCTAAGAACTTTTAGTACTCACACCTGATTTGTTCCTGTAGACAAGCTGATAGCTAAACCAAAATAACTGAACTCCAAGCACAATGAACCCCTTGTTCGATCTAGGATCTATTTGTGTTTATCTGCTATTGATATGAATATCTAGTCCAGAGTATGTTTCTAATGTATGTTTATAATTCATCTTCTGCATTGCCTGCAAAAACGACCCCCCTATTTGAGTTCTCAGTGAGCAAGAGAATACTGGTCTAAATCTGTGAGATGGGAATAAGGAGCTCAAAACCAATATGGTAAAGGAATGGAATAAAACGAGAAATTGAGAAGGACTGCCAGTGAAGTTTCTCAGTGCCATCCTTTAGTGTGGGGTAGAATTTTTCTAGAGGGAAATAGTGCTTCTTGTGCTGAGTGATGTGCTGCAATGTATGGCTTTCAGAGTCATGGTATGGAAAAGATGTGGAGAAGATCTGGTGGAAATGGCTCTACCCTGCAGAATCTGTTCTGTGTCCCTTCTGGCAGGTTTCTGTTCTGCCTTGGTGTGCACTAACTCAGGTCCTAATATCTCACACACAGAACTCTTCTGCACAGGATGGGGAGTCACATTTTCACATTGAGTGCCTTCACACTCAATGTATACAACAGGACATTAGCAAATTTACACCTGGTGATCAGAATAGAGCATTAATTTAAAGCTTCTAGGGGACAAGCTTGCAGGAAAGTGCACGTGTACAAGTGAATATTTCAATATTCTGGAGGAAAATGTCTCTACAATTGTCAAGGGACTCTGCACAGTGACACTGGCACTCAGTTGCCTTGTAAAATACAATTGTAAGAGATGTCTTTCTATAGTAATATAACATCACTGACTGTGGTAGAAGCAGAAGCTATACAAGTACAGAAGACATGACAATTTTAATTGAGTTGGAGAATACACAGATTATGAGTTACATTTTTATTTATTGCCCAATTTATAAAGATGCTGTTGTTCAGGCTCTGCAAATATCCATTCACTAGCAGTGAGCGCAGACTGGAAATCCAGAACTTGGTGTTAAGCCCAGGGCTCTCTGGGATCGCTACCCAAACTTCCAGGGTAGGGTGCCCTGGATTGCCCACAGCTTTCAAATGGCAGCTGAAGGTTGCTCTAAACAGTGCCAAGGCTTTTTTAGCAATACTCAGCTTCTTCTTTTAGCAATACTTCAGTTTTTTTTTAAATTCCCAGTTACGAGTGGTGCGTAATTAGCTGAGCAATATGAGCTACATGGAGGTAGAAAATGATAGTTTCCCCTTTATTCTCTGTTGTTTCCTGCCATCTGACAAACCTGTAAAATGACAGCTCTGCCCATATATTCAAAAACATATCTAATAATATAATGACATATCTAATAATCCTAAAAAGTCCTTTCTATTGCCTGAGAGACATAATTAAATGTTCTGAAAGGTAGGGGTGGAACACTGAGATCTCCAAACCGGCAGCAAGGATGTTATTAATTCCCCTGCTGTGCACAGAGCAGCACATCACACTGCATGTAAGGAGAAATGAAGGTTTAAGCTGCAGTCTCTCCATTCTTCTCCATCAGGAGCAGGTACTTGTCCCCTGAAATCCCTGTCCCTCCACTCCCCAGGTAACTCTGGCTCACCACATGGTGTTTCACAGCTGGAACTCAAAGCAGGTTCTGTCCTGGCAGGTTTCTGTCCTGCACACAGGTCGTGAGGAGCACTGAGAGCTTCACCCCTGGGTCACTGCAGCCAGAACTGACAAGAATCTGGAGTTTGCTCTCTCTCCCGTCACATCACATTTCTGCTAGGAGTTATTTTTATTTATTTGCCCTTCTAGCCTTCCCCACAGCCATGCCTGCCTCAGTGTTGTATGTATCAGTGCTCCTTCCCACCTCTCATCTCCCCCTGCCCTCATGCCTGACCTAGGTCAGCCCTAAGCTCGAGTTTTAGGTCAGCCCTAAGCCCTGGCTTATCTCTTGCTCCACTGTAGAAACAAGACAAGAACTGCAACTTGAGTGTGGGATTCCAGGCACTTCTCATAACTGTCTCACCAAAACTTGTCTGGGCTTTAAAAAACACCAGTTTATTGGTTTTTACTTGAAAAAGGTTGATATTTTGAAAAACTGTTAATTTTATCTTGCTCTAAAACAAAATTTGTGTTGGATTTTCCTTTATTTTGCAGTTTTCTTTAGCTTTTATAGTTTTGTATGGAAAAAAAAATACTTCAGATGGCTTCTCTGACCCTGGAGGAGAGAGCAAGTAATTTTTTTTCTGTGATACATATTTCATCTCTTCTCCTGATCCATATTGTTCAGTTATTCATTAAAGCTAAAGGATGGTGTATGCATTTTCTTTGTGGTTGTTTGTTTGGTTTTTTTTAGAAAAACCCAAATAGTTGATTCTTTACAATTAAAAATAATTTAACTTTAATTTATAATTAAAAACATGTCTTAAACTGAAAGGAAAATTAGTGCCTGAAAAAAGAGTTCAAGATTCGTTTTGCTATAGAACCTCTTTACAACAGAAGTGTTGACTGATAAGAAATTACATATGTAATCAACAACAAACCTTTTGTGTACATCTTACAATGCAAAAAAAAAACCCAAACCAAACAAACAACTGCTTACAGAGATCCAGAGATGAAGCTATTAGGAAGCATGGATGCAGATGTTGTATTGAATAGTCCTGCACAAATAAAAGGAAGTAAGGGTTACAAGAAGCTTTAAATACTCACTGTGAATAAATTGCATCTAGAAAGACTTGCAACTGCAAAACACAAACTCATATGACAAAGCTATAAAGAGATCAACATTTTCTTGGGATCTTTCCATGTCTCTTGTTTAATCTTTCAATTAAAGATGATGTAAGCTTGAGCAGCCTTAAACGCAACATCGATATATGAAAGAAATAGCAGGAAACGTTTCAAACTTCTTGCAGAGGCAGTAACTTGTTGGTTGCTTCCCCCCAGGCTTTCCTGGTTTGGTGTCCTGTGCTGAGAACTCTCTGCCATGCTGTCCTGGTTTAGGGCAAATTTGGGAGAGGGGAAGAAAGGAAAACAAACAAACCTCTAAATGAACCACCCTTCCCCTTAGCTGAATCGGGATAGGAAAAAAATTTCCTTGGTAGAAAGTGGAAAAAGTTGTTTATTTAACAGATAAACACTCCCCAGCCCAACAAACGAAGGAACAACCCTGAACAACAAAAACCTCTCGCCGCTCCACAGAGATGCCAGAAAGTCTCTCTCTNCTTCCCTCTCAGATCCAATTTTTAAAGGTACAACACTTATTTCTGAGCGAAACAGATGAATGGGGATACAATTTAGCATCAACCCAGGACACATGCTCTCTGAGGGGTGCATTCCTACCGAGCTCTACCTCAGCCTCAATCACTTGTAATTCTTGATGGGTTTCAGCCAGACATGTCCAAGGAACTGTAGGAAAGGATGTGGAGCAGTCAGGGAAAGGCAAAGACAGAGAGCACTTTTGTCATAGGACAACTATTTCATTTCAAGGGAGTTATTCAACCCTGCTAAGGCCTGATCAGAGGGTGCTCAGTGTTTAATTAGTTACAATGGACCTTTTCTAGCAATTAGTGCACACCTCACCCAGTGGTTGAGGTACACCCCCACCACCACCACCTGCTTGCTTGATGCATCTTGCTTTGAAAAATCACCTACATGAAGAAATGCTCTTCTGTTTGCCAGCTGGGCTCCAGAGGGTTCAAGCAACCAGCAATAGGTCCCCCCTATGTGCTGAATTTTTACTTGTTTGTGCTCCTGCCTCCCACCACAAAAAGAATATCCGGGAACCTCTACTGAGATTACTCTGCTTATGTCACTCAAAAAGGCACTGGCAATTCTAATGCCTCAAACAGTGTTCATTACCTTGTTTGCAACCAGGGAAAAAGCTAATAATTATGGCAGAGATTCTTTCTGTGACTGGATAATATGTACAGGGTTTATGATCCATTTCTCTTAAAAAAAAAAAAGCACTTTTATATGGCAGCATCTACAGTGAAACTGATTTTTAACAAGTACTTTGGGGATTCCAGATGTCTCTTGACAACTTGAACAAAAGTGCTGCCTTTTCCATCAGTCTCTGTACCAAGTAATCATCTAACAGTTGCAAGATTACTCAAATGGCTTTAAGATTATTTTTGCAGACAATTTCAGTCCAAGGAATTGTGGAAATAGTCCCCCAAGCATGTGAGAACTTTTGTGGTTGCTATCTATCTGGAGCAATATATAAAGAAATTACAGCCCTTCTATAAGTAGTATTGATTAGAAATATAGCTGTGGGAAGAAAAAACCCCACCAAACAAAAATCCCAAATCAAAACTATTGCATCTAAAAACCTGCCTGGTTTTGATTTAGTTTGGTTTTTGGGTTGTTTTCCCCACTGTACTTATTTAAATTATGTCAGCTATACTGAGAAGTAAACCTTTGCTCTGTGCAGCCTGCCTCAACACAGTATCAGGCCCTGTTTTCTCATGAATAGATGATAAATCAAAGAAATTGGTGGGAAAGTGTTAAAGAGAATCAAAACTATTTCTCACCTACTCCATTTCATTTAGGGGCATAAGCACTTTGGGATAGATTTCTGTGCTCTTCTGCTTCTATTTCTTATTTCTGAATGCAGAGATTTCAAAATAATTTTTTTTTCTCAGAGGAAAAGCCGACTACAAGCTGTGTGACCTAAGTGACAGCCTAAACTCTGAGCCATAAAGCCTGAAAATGGTGCCTTCCCTGGCATCTGAGGATGTCAAACAGCAAATTCCCAGAGCTTTTCTTTACACACAAAAACAGTGTGGAAAAGACACAAAATAAAAACTGTTTTTGTGTCTTCTGAAGGTGCCAACTAATAGAGCTACAAAGCCTCCTGCTAGCTGAGGGCCAAGCCCTCTGTGGGCAGGGTGAGAGCAGGAGCTAAGAGCAAATATTTGCAGGCAGGAAAAGCCTCCAAGGCCTGGAGAACAGTTGTCTGTTGTTTTAAACTGTGGGTATTTTAGCTGTCAAAAACAATACACGTTCGTTTATGGTGTGAGAATATGAACAAAAATGACAGGAGTGCCCTCCCAAGGCTGCAGGTGGCTCGGGGGTTTGGGACACCTGGATGTAAATCAGACACTGGCAGGGCTGTGCCAGGGCCCTGGGCAGGACAGCAAGGACCAGCCAAGGGCTGCTGCCTGCCCTGTGCTCAGCTCTTGGATGTGCCTGCTGCAGCCAGAAACACTCACACCTCAGAAATCTCTTGAGCTATGGGCTGCAAGAGCCCAGCTTTGCTCCTAGCAAGCACAGGAGAGTGCTCGACAATTTTGGCTATCTGACAAAGGCTCCAATATGTCCCCGTTTATTTATATGAAATTTAATTTAATATTATTTATATGACATAAACATAAAGTTTATCAAAATTCCCACCATTCAGCAATGAGTGTTTGCAACCTGAAGCCCAAAGACACCGTTCTAGTTTTCCTTGGAAAATTTAAAACATCTTGGAGGGGTGGAGGGATGTCAGGCATAAAAATTGTTTCCATTTTAGTGTGACTGTCAAATGAACATAGGTGCACTAGTGACAGAAAATGCTTAAAGGTAGACAAACGAGAATGAAAAGATTGCATGGCTGCTGAACAAGCTGCCTGGCATTTATTTTGTATGACAGAAGCCCTAAAAGTGCTTGAAAACCAAATCTTTCCAAAGTTTGAAGTGTTCACATGTGTAGGAATTGTTTGTCATTATTGGATGGGTCCTTTTAGAAAAAGTTATTGTAGTTTGAAATGACAACCCTCAGACTTCAAACTTTTGTTGGCTGTCTGAAATCTTATTTCAGTTCTTGAACACACTTAAGTTGGAAAATCAAATTTCTTCTATAATTTAGATCTCTGCCTTTCCACAGCAATTAAAATAATTACACTCTGTCAAGCTACATCTTTTTACCCTGATTAAAGACATTTAAAGCTGTATTGAGCAAACACATCAACTAGTCTGTTGACAGATGAAAGAAGAATGCAGAGCATGTCTGAAATCATACTGATAACTTCACATTAAGAAGTACACAGGCAAAAAATTCATCCTGTATGCTTCTTCTAGAAAAGAAACACTTTATTAAGAAAATGATTTATTCTGTATATCCTTAAACCCAAACAGTTTTACTTATAAATCAAAGCTAATGATTTGGATCCTGTCTCAAAATTAATTATTGTTGCGTTCTCTTAAACCTAGTTGTATTTGAAAGTAAGTACCTAAAATCACAGGGAATTAAATCAGATAAAAAAAAAAATCTTTGATCATTAAAAGTATATAGAGTTATGTTTAAGTTATTAGTGCAGATGATTTGGTTGTTTACAACATAATTAATGATTTGACTATGAAAAAAAAGAATTGCAAATTGTTTCACGTCAATTAACAGTACATAAATAATTCCAGCGTGCATAAATTTTTACTGTTGAAAACTAGCTTATAACATTTTATGATGCTCTTAAAACAGGTCTAATGCAAAGCCAATAACACACACAGAAAAAATAAAGCCCTGTCTGTTGGGGAGAGGAAAGGCATCTGTCACAAAGAGGAAAGAAATGGTGCTGCACCAGAACCTGCTCAGAGACTAAAAATTACAAATCACGAGTAGTGAAACATTGCAAAACTGCACAGCATTACAACACAGCAACAGAGAATAAAAGAGAATGAGGATTATTATACAATGAAAAAACAGAAAACAGTGACATTGTTACATTTTTATTAAAATTAGATACAAAAAAGTCAGAATAATAGTAAAGGAACACTCAGTAGCAATAATTAATTTTGATTGTTAAAGTATTTTAGAAAGATTGGGAAACATTTAATTGAAGTGTGAAATCAGTGACATCCAAACAATTCAATTGAGTTTGACCAAGAGCTACCTCTGATTTGCAGATGATTGGAAAATACCTGGATTTATTTCTCACTTCAACAACAAGCTGAGATCCATAAGCTGTCATCTCAAACAAACAACTACCTCTGAAAAAATGCCTCCATATTGTAACCATTTTCATCACTGACTTTAAGTATAAAGATTGTTCTTTTTTTGCTACGTTGATCTTGGAACAGAAAGGTCAATACACTTCCTTAACCTTGATAAAATAATTTTGGCACACCTGTCCTAAATTCACACCTGAAATTTCAAAATTCAAAACAGCTATTTAGGAAAAAAGAAAAAAAAAATAAAGGAATATCCTGAATATTGCTCTAAGTGTCTTAGTCAGTGAAAGGGAAGACAAAAATATTAGGATGTAGCAAAAACGGAAACACCTTTATATATAATGCCAGTGATGAAAATGGCTGAAATAAAAAACTTTTGCTCGGGATGACGCATTGATTTCTGAGCTACCTATTCCAAAGACAGGACAGAGGCAGTGAGATTAAAAACTTGGTGTTAAAAAATACTCAGTTCATGGTGAGTTTGGGGCTATTTCAAGCATAGCAGAAGGGAAATGCGGGGATAAATGTAAGAATTGCATATTGTAGAGCATCTACACTTCTATATAAATTTTCCTACAACAGAAGAAAAAGAGGGTATTCAAAAGTATTTAAATACAACAGATTTAAAATGTATGAAGACATTCTTACAAAACTTATAATTAACCTTTGGAACTTGTTGCCATCTGGTATCACTGGGGTCAAGACTGTAGCAGGATTTAGAAAGAGTGGACATTTTTATGTACAATCAGAAGTTACCTCGTTACATTAGAGAGCATAAAGTGCTTTTATAGGGGACATAAAGCCCAATGCTCCAGGCCATAAGGCAGCCACTAACTCAGGGGGGTTAGCAGGGAATGTTTTCAGCTGGCAGGTCGTTCTGTCACGGCCCCTCCGGGGCTCCTTGGAGCTGCTGCCATGCTTTGGCCGCTGCCAAGGGACGATGAGGTTGGCTGCCAGTCCACCATGGCATCACAGGTCTGCCTGTTTCACCTGTGCTCCTGCTGCTGCTTTTATTTTTATCCATTTACTTCTTTGCAGCGGTGTTTTGCTAGCACAGGTGTATTGCAGGCAAAGGCAGCCTGGCAATCTTGTGTGTGCTTCTGCTCAGTAAAGAGAAATAGCTGTGATTTCCTGTGTAACACATCTGCTGCATGTTCCTCTTTTTGAAGCAAACAAGCTGCTAATCCAAGGCAGATGTTCCAGTATTTGTTTCACTCTCTGCCGAAGGAGCCAGCACATTTCCTTTTAGGGAAATGCTTTCAACTCGACTCACTCTTCTATTAATTCTTGGTAACTGATTGTAAGAACTATGTTAGTAAAATTAATATTTCAGAGCCGCCCTGCAAGGGATATTTTTAACATGCAGCACCACAGCCCCTGTCTCTTGTCACTTGTGTCATCCTGTCACCGTGTACGCCTTCAGACACAGGCAGGCTGATACTAATGAGCTCACCACTCCATGTTCCTCTAACATGAAGTTCACTACTAATGAGAAAAATTCCCAGACTGTACTCACACTCTAAATCAATTTGGCAAGATTGATCAAAATATTCATTAAAACAGTTTGTTCTTCAGCTCAGCCTGAACCCTGCAGGCATAACTCTCTTGCTTCTGTGAGGATTTTTGTGTGTGTGTCTGCATGCACACGTGTGAGTGTGTGAAATTAGAACAAGGCACTTGCCTTTCCTCCTCATAGTATTCAAGTAGCACTTCCAGAAGGAAAGAAAGAAAAAAAGGCTGAATTCCCATTACTCTTTCTCCTTGAAAAGTGCCCAGGAGTCCAGAAAGGCTAAGAAAAATATTCTGCACTCCTCTTCTTGTGTGTCTGTCATCAGGAGGCCTGAGAATGACCAAAATGAAGAAGCAAATTACTGTTAAAAGGGCAACTAGCAAAATAACAAATGGGGATCTGTCAGAGAAACAGAGAGACAGCACTGACCACACAACCCTGGGAATTTAATATATCTTCTGTCTGTCATCTGCATGCTAAATTTCCATGTCTTCCTTCAACAGAATTTCCCCTTGCTTTGTCAGCCTTGATAAGTATAGGTTAGCTCACACTGTCTACTTTTTCACACACATTTCAAGATAAAACACAGTCCAGAGAGCCAGGGATGACATTAACTGACTAATGCTCAGCGAGCTGGACTCTGCTCAGAAGGGTCTAGACAGAAAACCAGAGCAGCACAAATTGCAGTGAGAGAAGAGCAGGGGACAGGTTTAAAAATCTCAGCTATGATGTCATCTATCTCTCCAAAGGGACAAGAATAATTCTTGTTGGTACCAGTCTAAAAGCCAGACACCCTGACTAGTCATATATTATACACCTCTGGTTCATTTCAGCAATAGAGAAGGTTGCTGTTGGTCATCTGACTTCACTATTCATTGCTTAAACATCAGGAGCATTTTCCAAAGGGCTAAGAGGAAAACTCAGGAAAACTTAAGGCAGACATGGTTTTATTGTACCACATGACATCATGCAGTACTGTTCACAACATTCCAAACCCCTTCAATGTTAATGCAGTCCCCACAGCCCATTTCTTAGATCTATTATGTGCTATAAAATGAGATCCTGTTTTCCAAGAAGCCTTCAGTGGGGTTATGAATCCCATCACTCAGAAACTCCGGGATAAGCTGCACAGACAGGGTCCTGCTCAGCTGAAGCAGCAGGCTCTTGCAGAGGGGGATCAGGAGGAACTCTGCCTTGGCTCAGGGCACAGAGCCTCAGCACTTCACACTGCAACAGGCAGCAAGGATTCCTCTAAAAACGGGCAATGCCACACAAAGGCTGTGGCCCACATTCCTTTAGGGTGTCGTGTCCACAGCTTTGTTTTCAAAAAGTGCCAAATTAAAAATGGCTGCATAGCTGACCCAGACATAGGTAGCTCTTTGACCACGTGCAGAGTGCTATGAGATATTCTTCCCGTTTAAACACTGCTGGATGTTCAAAATTCTTTGCTGTGGTCTGCTTTCATGCTGAGGGGAGTGATGCTGAGCACCCCTAAATTCCCAGAGCAGTGTACCAGCAGGTACCCATCCAGGCTGTGGAGTTTGCCTGAAGGAGCAAGAACTCCTGAACAGGCAAGCCCTTCCAAATGAAACCATTGCTTAAAGGCAATGATGCCAACCTTCTTCATAAGAACAATCCAAGCTCTGCCAACGCAGAAATCTGTTGTTTCTTTTCTCCTTTAAAACAGAAAATAACACTGCTACAAAGCAAAAAAAAAAACCACCAAAAAACCTGCAATCATATTGTCCAGACAGGTTCTCTGGAGATAAGGTGCTATTAACCAAATGCTCGTTTACAGGCATATCATCTGCCATAGAAAGCAAGGATCAGCTCTTATCACTTTCCTTTCACAGTGCAAGATGCTGCTTTTAATGTGCTTCCTGCTTGCCCACTTTTATCTGGCTGGTGAGGTTTATTTCTCTTGACAGAAGCTGTCCCCAGGCATCTATTTCCACAAATGGAGAGAACAGCAGATACTGGAACTGTTTGACTCTGTTCTGTGGATTCACTCTACTGAAGGCCACGGAAATTTTCATTAAGAGAGAAGTTTTAGGGAACCCAAACACTAACATCTTTTATAATATTTTTTGTATTTATGCAAGATAATAGCTTTTAGGAGTGAGCTAAAATTTCATTTATTCAGTTATTCAAACAATTTCTGCTAAAATTTTAAATCAATAGTAAAAAAAAATAAAAATTAAAAACATGATGTTGTGTAGTAATAGGATATTGTCTGCTAATTCAAAACATAGTGTTGTCTAATGATGTGTGTCTCTAGTAGGTTTTGTGAAGATTTTGTTTTCTGCACTGGATTAATAACTGCATAGACATAGCAGAGAAAGTTAAGCACACAGTACCTCCTTTCCCTTGTTTGATCTTAATAGGCTGACTCATTCATTTTAAATTCATGCAGAAAAAAAAATAATGAAAGTCATCTATTCAGAGAAGTGAGACCTTTGATTTACAGGAGACTTCTGAATCACTCCATACTCCTTGTATAGCTTGCTTTAAATTGCCACGTTTCTTTTTCTGTAGCTTTGCAGCATCTCAGACAGACATTTTCAGCATCAGTTGGAGATTGCTTAGCACAGTTTTTTATTTATAATTTTTTTCATCAGATTCTTAGGCAGTAGGTACAGAAGGAGGTAGAGAAGTTTGGTTCAGTGACAGAAAATGCCCTGGCTTTCTCTGCCTTGCAATGTTCTCTCTTATTTCCCCCCTGTCACTTCCCACCAGTGCCAGACTGTTCTAGGAGAGCTGCTGCAGCCCATGGCTGAATGAAAATGTCTCGTCCCCTCCCCAAGGAAGGAAGGAAAGAAAGAAAGAAAGGAAGGAAGGTATTGTAGCACGTGGTGTATTTTCAGCTGCTTTCATCTCAAGTAATGTGTATGAACTGAAATAAGACAGTTACTCTTTTTGGAGCTCCAACAGATGCTTCCAGTGCACAAAATGCCACAGCCAGACAATTATGTTCACGTATAACAGAGAAGGTGGATGAGGTTTAAATTTTGGTGATCACATTGGTTTGGAAAATGCTAAAAATTCATTAGACCAAGACCAGTAAATGATATCCTGCTAGCTTCTTGCATTTCCTTTGTTCTTCTGATTGACAATGTGTGCTGCTCTGACCTGATTTAGGGAACCTTTATGGCACTGGGAACTGTTTGGGAATGCTTTGTCTTTCCTCTACATGTGAGAGAGAAATCCAAGGAGGTCGTACATGTAGAAACATTATTGCATTGGTCAAAAGACTACAGTGACATAGCTCAAAAGTGACACAGCTCAAAAGTGACACAGCTCAAACATTCCTCCTAGGACTTTAAACCACCTGTGTGCCCTGAGGCACACATCCAGCTAATCCAGTTTTCCAGATTAACTATGCACCTCTGGGCTAGGCAGAGGTTCTCTTCTCTAAACACTCCTTTCCTGCAAGCAAACAAGGGGACACATTCTTTTCCCAGACCCTGTTCTGTGTCTATTCCATCCATGACATATTTGGAATCTTTCAATATAAAGTTCCCCCACAGTCTGAGACATTGCTGCTCCTCACAGCTGTCATGGCATTATAACTGTGGGATGTACTGATGTACATTTATAAATATAATGATTAACAGCAACTCTAGCCCATCACACATTTTTGTTCTTGGTCTTATTTCAAGCAGCATCTTCCTTTCCAGCAACTTATCAACATAGTAGGCTTCATAAATCCTCCTCTCAATATTTAGCTTGAACTACACAGGCAAGCTTGTTTGTTAGTTAAATATAACACACTCAATTGGATGCTTTTTTTATATGGACACCAACAGAGGTAGGAAAGAATATTAGGTTTGAATGACAGTGATGAATAATATTAATATTTACTTACTATTGGAATTTGGAGCTGCTTCAATGAGCTACAGAGTCTTAAAATCTTAATTAAAGGTTAATGAAAGAAAATATTGAAAAATCTACACAAGGAACAAGAAGTGGAGAAACAGGGTGTTCTCTCTCATCCACAATACTACCATTCTCAAGCACAGAAATTGCAGGAATAAGGCTTCCATCAGACACTGTGTGTAGCTTTGAATTCACCTTTTGGCTTTCAGACCTGCTGGGCTGCAGGTGCAGTCCCACATTCAGTTTTCTTTTTTTGTAAAAACATCCTTCTGTTAAAGGCAAATATGAGTTTGCAATATATCCATGCATCTCTCTGAGTAAATACTACTGAGACTCACGAGAAAGACTGGCAAAATTTTGATCAGATCTACAAAACAAAATATTCAAGAAGTATTGATTCTATTCCTTTTGAACTCTTTCAAAAATTTGGGCAAATTTCGCAACATAAAGCAATGAAATGATATAATTGGTTTAAAGTCAGAAACTGTGTCTTCATTACATTCCTAATGTATGATACTTATTATGTATTAATAACACCTTATTATCTCTTGTCATGTATAATAAATATAGGGTCTGAATATTAATTTAGTGCTTTATGCCAGCTCATAAGGTTTGAAAACAGAAGCTCTTTTTTCTTGCACAGCTCAGATGTTCTTACAGGGTGAGATACTGCTTTTAGGGAATGGCAAATTTACAGATTTTAGTGTAGCTTGGACACATGTAGAAATACCAGTTTGTTATTGAATAGATTACAATTAAAACTGAATTTAGGATGGAGCTTCTGAGTTTGTTTCTGTAAATATTAGAGGAATGTACATTTACTCCTTTGGTTTGTGCTGGACCCTCAGCTTTAATGCTGTTGATGCATCTGCAATAATTCAAGAGCAATCCCTTCTGAATCTGCAGAAATAGCACTAATGCTGCAAAAGTAAAACACTTGGGAACTTCATCCTTATGACTACACATTTTTCCCTGTGGCCTTTGTATATGACTGATCAGATACAAAGAGTGTGTCATTATCAATTCAGTATTGTGCATGAATACGTGCTCAGCAAAACTGCCCAGTAAAATCAGGTGTCACTGCTTCTCACCTGGTGGACCTCTCAAGAGGCTCAGGTACTTCACATTTTAGCACCTTGTCAGGTGTGATATCTACCCTGCAGTCACTTGGGGGCCAAGATTTTTTAAAAAGGAATAATACTTAAGAACACTTCTTCAGATGCTTAATTTAGTAATTTTTACGCAGCCAGAGTTAAGCATTTACTATCTGATGGGCAGATCACCCTAAATCTTCTTGAAATCACAAACTCTACTTTACCAATCAGTTTGGAAGACCTTGGTTTATCCCCGATTGCAAAAAGTGTGATGCCATCAATATTAATATCAGTAAACATTAAATTATTAACTTAGGTATATCTGAGAGACAAAGGTCAGGGAAAATTTCTGTTGACAAAACATAAATATATGTGATTAAAAATTATTCTGTACAGGGTAGTGATTCAACATACCTTCACCATCTTGTTCTTAATGTCTAGTGTAATTCCCAATAATCTCTGGTATATCAGGAATGTATCTGTGAGTCAACTCTTCAAATCTCATGCAGGCTAGCAATAGAATTTTTTTCAGCATCCCAGAAAAACGTACTTTAGAAGGTCACTAATGAAAAAAATGAATTATGCAATATGCTATGGTATCCAGCACTAATATTTAGGCAAAATTAATCTCAAGGATATAACTACTGGCAAACAAAAAGTAACTCAACCACCATTAGCTCCTTCTCCTTCTCTTGAAAGAAGATCACTGATTCATAAAAGATGCATGTCCCAATTTTATTCTGAAAACTTTTATTCTGAAAACTTTTATTCTGAAAACTTTTATTCTGTTCTTATCTGAAGAACAGCCCAATGAAAACTCAATCAGTTCAGGATGGAATTACTTAATTACTTGAGAACTTGAATGTAAAGGCATGAGTATAATTAGCCAAATTATTTAATACTCTACGTATCATGGGCAAAGAGCTTGACCTCAGGCATTGTCAAATATGGCACAGTTGGTTGCTATCAAGTGTTGCTACCCCTTAAAACTTGTAGTTGAAATAGAAAGTTTTTTACTGATGTTTCTTGGATATTGCACCAGAGGCTGTTTTGACCATGACAAACAATTCATTATAAGATTCTCGCCGGGTCTACTGATTTTAAAATGTGATATTAGGTGAGAAGTGAGATGTGAACTGCTGCCAAAGGCAAAGGGTATCTTCAGATGAGCCCGGTAATGTTCACTACCTGGCCATAACACCAAGCAAATGCTTCTACTCCTGTAATAATTCTTCAGTGGAGACAAACCTCACAGATCCTCTCTGACATATTAGCTGGCTTTTAAATCCCTGACTCACCTGAGACAACATCTTTCTCTATTTCAACACAAGTGGCCTGAAAATAGCGTGTCATATACTTTAGGGAATGACCTCTGTTTCTAATAAATCCTGGATGTCCCTGAACCTAGCTGGTCAGACACAAGGCAGGAATACGATGGGATAAACAGCCTGCCAAGTGAGTCTCTTTGGTTGGATGACCTCAATGGACTGGGGAGATTCTGATTTCTTCAGCTGAACTTTGTAGAATTTTTTTAATTCTTTTAAATTGTTACGTACAAAGTTTCTGTTTAAAGGGTTGTCTGGATCACAGAGATGGTCTTAATTTCTTTAACTTATTTATTAGAAATGAAACTGAAATTCAGCCTCATGGTCAAAAGCTGTGTGACCTTTAATCTTAGCAAATTAGGAGAAAAAGTGCAAAGCATTTGTTTCTTTTATTAGAGTCAATAAAAATTTTAGAATAGCACGAGATCAGACCTTGACACACTCAAAAAAAGAAATCAACACTATGGATATTATTGAGAACTATTCAACTTTTCAATTTAGAAATCCCTGAAACAGGGTGAAACTGCAAATTGGAGATGACCCATTACATGACTGTAGAAAGTGACAGCTTTACATTTAAGGTGCATAAATAACAAAGCCATCCTCCCTGTGTGAGCAGCATACACTGAACATCTAATTTTAGCTTCTGTTCTTTAACAATTTGCTTCCCAGTTAGAAAGGAACAGAAAAGATCAGCTGGGATTCAGAGCAAGTTGCAGTAATACAATAAGGGCAAAAATACATTTTAAATTTAGCAACACATTTCCCTGTTAACTGTTTTCCAACTGATTGCTGGTTGTTAGCAATGTATTTTTATTTGTGAAATCCCATCCTGGTTTTGAAATAGGAAATAGAAAACTCAGAACCTGTCAAAAGCACATACAGAATATTTCAGAATTTTTTGGTAGTAGTAAAAATAACAACAATGCATTTTCTAACATCTCTGTAAGCCTCCTTCTATGGTATGGGTAAATCACTATGATTAGCTTCTAATTAATATGTTAAATCTGTGCAACTTAATTATACTCTCCTGTTATCCTGGAGCATGCTTTTCTGCTTGTTTCAGACCAAAGCTAATCACAGCAGCACTGGAATACTCTTGCTGTTGGAGATTTATTTTTACCAAGATTTTACAGTAGACTCATACTTCATGCAAAGTTCTGGTTCACCCCTTCCTATGTGAGGAGCTAAGTAATGAAACAAACATTGAATCTCCACTGTAGCTGTGTGTCTTCTTGGCTTTATTCATACTATAAAGGTATTTGTGTTACATATCTCTCACAAACTAAGAAATAATCTCCCAAATCAAACCTTTGTAACTTTTTTTCTTGGTAAGAAATGCTCAACAATCCAACAAAATGAAGTAGCCAAGGCCCTAGAAAAACATTTCTACTTCCTCCTAGGGTAATTCTAGGTCTTTCTGTATACGCTATGACATTTTCCTTTCTTCTTTGTTATGTGCCTAACTAGTGTGGAAATTAAAACCTACTTAACAATACAATTATATTTCCCTGAAAAATAATCTACCGAGATTTTAATTGTGATTTTATCATTGACTTATGTTCTTAAGTTTCCATCAGTAAGTACATAGCACTATATATAATTTCTCACAAATTGCTATGTGGTGGTACCACATATCTTTATGGATAGAAGAGATCTTTTTGTTCATCCAATTCCCTCATATATCCCATCAGATAAATATATTTCTGCATACATTTAGGAGACTTAAAAAAACTCCATCTTATGCAAATTCATTTTTCATTTTCTTAGCATTATCAGACATTTATTTAAAAGCAACTTGCTATGAAAACAAGATCTATGCAGGCTGCTGTATCCTAAATTAGTTTTTGAGGACTACATTATAATATAACTATTCATTGAAAAGGACTCTGATAAATGTCCACTTTGATCTGCAAGGCTGGTGTGATACTCTCAATGGAAATGTGAATCTATTGGAAGGAGCCTGATTGAACCAGATACACCAGAAGGAAATTAAGATGCAAGAGATGTGGTTTAATCAGGCTGCAATTGTCCTAATTTAACTCATCTGGGAAGTGAAGGGCCATAACTTGGACAGTGCAGATCATGATTATTTCTTTAATCATATCCACGGGGTAGGAGGTAACGACTCCCTGCCCTCTGTGGCAGGTCCTGTGCCTGTTTGCAGAAGAGAAATTCAGACTGTAGCAGAAGATTCTCCTCTCAAAGGTGTGGGCAGGCAAAGGGCATCACCTCCCCTGGACAAGGCCCCTGACATATCTGTGCCTGAGAGCATCCCCAGGGCAGCAAAAGGTGGAGAAGCACAGGAGTGCAAAATAGAAACTTCCTAAGCCACAACATGGAGAAGGGATTATCAGCTTGCTCGTGCAGCTGAGCTCTCTATCCTCTTGAAGGTGTGCCTCCCACCAGGGCTAATTTCAAGCATGATTTATCAGGGGCCCAAAACCCAATGGATGAAGAACTCCACTAGGTACCTGACATCTGCCAACTGCAGCAGCGTGAGCCCAGCTCTGTTCCAATAACTCTCTAAAATCCCATGGTTAGAAAAAAACAACAAACCAAGCACTTTGCCCATGTCAGTGTTATTTTAAAATATTTCTGATATTTCGTAAAACAGCTCTTGCATAAAAAACTGATGTCAAATTAATCTTAGGGCTGGAATACTGAGTTTTTATTCTGAGTGTGAGGGGACTCATACTTCAGGATTCATGATTCATTATACTTAATTCAACTTATATATGCAAACTATATGAGTCAATGATTTACACATAAATGATTCTTCTCTCTGTACTTTAAAGGATGTCTCCATGAATAAATCTGCTTCAAATATTCTCTATCTCCTCTGGTATTTTAGAAGTTCTGTTTGTTCGTGCCTTTGAGTGACACTGTGCTGTAACAACACCACAAAAACACATACTCACAAAACTGAGGCAAAGTGGATGGTGACATGGGCTAAAACAGGGTAAGGACCAGGGTATCATCTTTTTTGTGGGAAAAATATATGCCTTTGCAACCCCAGACTCATTTTTTTCTGTGCTTTAGAGTACCTATTAATGTATTTTCCACATCAGCCCCATTGAACTACCCCCTCCCAGTTTTGTGCTGATGGGAAATGCACTGCATGCGTCAGTCCTGCATCTTTTCCTTTTTCATTTCTGACATGGAATAATTAATTGTCCCACTGATGGAGGACAATTCCTTATCCACATCCCAGTCAGGCCATTGTTCATAGACTTTTTCCTCTGTGCCAAAGGAAATATGTGCACACAGAAAGCAAGATGTTATAAATACAATATTGTTGTTCTATGAAATAAGGGGAGAAGGGACAACATATTGAAATCTACTTTCCATAAATCTGTCAGTTTTCTGGAATTAGTTCAGGGACGTGATGAAGCCAGTAGTAAAGGTCCCAGGATACTTTGGAATGCATAGTACTAGAAAATGAACATGCCTCTGTAAAATAGTTTTGTTTCACTTGAAACAGGTCTCATTTCAAATGGCAAGCCTGTGCTTAGGAAAATTTGTGTCTGTAAAGGTGCTTGTGTGTTTTGGTAGAGGGGGAACCACAGGGCTGGCTTCTGTGAGAAGCTGCCAGAAGCTTCTTCCCCTATGTCTGACAGAGGTCGTGCTCCAGGACGGACCCACCCCTGGCCCAGGCTGAGCCCATCAGGGAGGGTGAGAGCCCCTCTGGCACAACAGGAGAAAAAACCTGGGCAGCTGCAGCCAGGGGAGAGAGCAGTGACAATGTGGGACACAAACAAGTGTCCTGAAGCCCTGTCTGTGCTGCCCAAGGCAGTGAGTGATCTCTCCCTGCCCTTTTCCCAGCCCACCAGTCATGGGTTATATTTTCTCTCCCCTGTCCACGTGAGGAGGGGAGGGATAGGGTGGCTTTAGTGGGCACCTGGCATCCAGCCAGGGTCAAGCCACCGCAGCATCTTCTCAGTTTACAATCCCAAAGAAATCTGAAATTGAAGCCTCTGTAGCAAGAGTTAAGGCATCCTGGATTGCCAGTGTCTCCCCATGAATACTCATCACCTTTCAGCAGTGTCTAGGTAGTAGCAATTTATTTGATATGAGTACAAGAAAAACTTATTCTTTAAAGCTTTATCCTCTGCTATTTGAAGTCAATGGGATTTTTGGCCTTGACTTTAAAGGAAGTGGGGTCAAAATCCTAATTAATAGTGTAAGCTTCATCTATCAATCAAAGGTGTACTATTCATAATGAAATATAATTACCAGAACAGGTTAAAATGCCACTATTAAATATACATGCAAAATCTAAGTACTAAAAGATAGTAAGTGCAGATGAAGTGTAAAACCTATGCCTTTGAGGTACTGAATATCTTCTGATAGTGCATGGCTTTTGGTTTAGTCATTTTTGGTCCTGGTGAGGTTTCCTAGGCTTCTGTAGAGAAGGTGTTTGTAAGTTCACAGCCCTGGGTAGCCCTGAAATCAGTTCCCAGGCACTGCCCCCAACTCCCTGGGGCTCTGCTCTCTACTGGCCTTGTCATAATGCCTTTATAGGGGTCCTGTTTGGGTTCTCTGTGTGACTTTGTTCTGAAAGTACTCAGTGAATGAGGAAAACAGACTTCTCCCTCCCAGCTCATTCAGCCCTGCATGCTTGGAGAGGCCGTGCAGATTCCTTCTTGTAGCTGTGAGGAATTTACTGTATTAATAAGGGTGAATAAAAAAAAAAAAGAGCAAACATAGTGGAAAGAATTTGCAGTAGAGCAGTGTATGCTGTGTGAGAATGTATTTAGGTGAAAGCACAAGAAATTCATGCTGGAAATACCTTGTTCTGCATTGCATTTTGGTGGTCTCCCTAGAGTTAAGAGTGCATGCATACCCACTGTCTAACTGCAATAACATTATTTTATCTATTTCATACAGCCCAATTTTCTTTTATTTTACGTATGATCACTATTTGAATTGGTTTTATTTATAGTACCTTCACTTATCCTGGAAACATTCAGGATGTGGAATAAAATGCCTGGTATATAATCTCCCTATAAACATCTGAGCTTAGTTCCTCAAAACTTTATGTACAACTAAATAAGCAAAGGAATCCCAACATGGCTTTTAGGATTATTTAGGAACACGAAACTGGTAAGAGCATTAAACAAAAGCCATAGTAGATAATCCTAACAAGTGTAAAAAAAACCTCTTTGGACCTTGCAGTAGAAAATCTTTCACAGGAATTTGCTTGAGGCATTATCAGCTCTAAATGGATCAGGTGTACTACAGCAGATCAGTGTATGCAGGAGGTCTGCAGAACATTTCTTCTGAATAGGTGTTTCCAGCACACGTATTCTCAAGCAATTAAGTGAAAACCTGATATTTAAGACTGAGAATAGGCAAACCTGTGGGAATAATATTTTATAGCTAACAAGAAAGGTCTGGCCTTACATTTCATTTAAAAGAGATTAACCTCTATAGACCAGTAGCTGTCAGCATCATTTGCTTTCCTTGTCTCTACATATGGTGAAGGGAATCTTTAAAATTCACAGGAAAAAAACAAAAAAAAAATAGTGTAAACAATTATGCTTCTGAATAGCAGCCAAGAGAAAATGGGTGTCTGGTTCAGTATAAATCACTCTCTATCACCAAAAATCTCTAGGGTAAATTTTTACCCTAGTCCACTGTAAATCCTGTTGATGCAACCCCCAGCTTCCAAAACCTTAATTTAAATACAAGTAAAAATGCGAACATTTCCTGGTAATTTTGGTTTTCCTTTTTCTTCTTCAAGAATGTGTTTTCAGAAAATTTAATTAATTGGTGATTAATTTTTACGAAAAATTAGCCTGGTTCAATTGAATCTTCAGATGTCTTTATGGAAGGGAAAAAGGCTTTGGTTTCACAAAACCAGAAGCTTAAAATTACTTTGGAAATGTAGAAGAAAAATAAATTTTAAAATCCTAACTGGTTTATGAGGGGCCCATTAAATTGAGGTACTGCCCATTGAAGACCTAAGACAGCAGCAGTGGCATTTGCCAGAACAGTTAAGCAGCAGTGCTTTAATAATATATTAGACTAAAATTCTAATTATGATTTATTATGTCTCATAACAATGTACTTGGGAAAGCAAATCCAGCCTCCTGAGTATTTAGCATTTGAATTCTAAACAGATGCTGAACATTTATAAGGTAATTTTAAAAAATAACATTTCTGATGCACAAAACTGAAATGCATTGAAAATCTCTTAATAATGTTAATGCATCAACAAGGAAAAACAAACACGACATTTTATCAAAGTGAATCAGATGCAGTAAAAATCTATGCAAAAAACTAATTAAAGTAAGATTTGCTGTACAATGCTTATTTATGAAAAGTAATAGTTATGTTAGTGGAGGTTAAAAAATGCTTGGAAATGTAACCAAATTCCAAATAATAACTAGATGTCTCCTGATCTGGCAGTTTTTAAAATGGTACTAGAGCCCCTGGTGGAAGTCCTTCAAAAAGCATGTTGGTTTCTAGAAGTTATTTCTGTATATTCATCATTTTACACAAGCTCTAGAGATGAGTGAGAAGCATCTGAAAGCAGCCTTTGCCCAATATTCCTTCTGAGACAATGGCATGAAGATCCTGCAGAGAATAAGCCAAGATTTTGAGGATTGTGGTTCTGGAATTCAACACCTAAATCCTACCCATGCCACAATTTGAGTGCCAGTTGGTTTTGAAGATAATTACATAAATAAAGCAGAAATCATCAAATTAACCCTGGATCTCTTAAAGCCTTGCAATAATACAGCCATCATGGGCCCACCTTTCCCCTTTGTGCAAATGTGATAAATATATATTTAAACATAGACCACTCTAAAAATTATTCACTATATATAGAAGTGTTGCAGGTAAAATAAAATATGCCAGTTCCTTGCCTTGGAAAATAGAGCCTTTTTTTAAGAGTGGAGGCAGAGCCAGTGTTGCCTAGGGCAATGGCAAAATGAGTTAACACTCCTAGCAAGAAATCTTCATTAAGGTATATTATTTAATATAAGGCTTGTGCAAATTAAGCCAGCCCATATATAAAGGAAAGGAAAGATGGCTAATTTCTACTCTTAAAGGAAAAAAATGGATGTTTTAATTCAGAACCCTTATGTTTCTGAGAGTCCTTGACTCTTAATGATAGGTTGCATTCTGAACAAATCAATTGCAGTGTTCTCCACTTGGAATATATAATTTGTTTCAAATTTCTGATTTCGTTGCATACCACTAGCATATTCATGTCTGCTCTACAATTGCAATTATTTAAAGAAAATGGAAGAATCAAAAATAATTCCATTTTCAGGATCATGTTTGAAGGCGTAAAATAACTATTCAAAGAAGTGTATCTGCTTCATTTCACAGAGTTGAGGACTTTGGACACTATTCATGAGCAAATGTCTTGGAATTTTTCCTAGTTCTTTATCCACCCATGGTTCATTTTGGTTCTGTTTCACTGTCCTGTGTGCATTCAGCCTAAAACTCTACTCCTTGTATAGGCAAGACAAATAAATTTCTCCCAATCTACTTGACATGATGAGTTAAGAGCTGAGACCGACCTGAGGATTAAGAGATGAGGAATGACTAAAATGGCAGGAATTAGCTTTTGCTGGGTCACTACTCTATAACAGTTGAAATAGGAAAAATTTTTTGATCCTCTTTTTTCCTCAGTAAATTCCTCACTGGCTCTCAGGAGCCAAATTCAAATTGTTAGAGCAGAACATCGGGTTTAGAGCAGAAGACGTTTGTTTGTAAATCATCTTCCTTTTGGCATCACATGCCTCACAGCAGAAAAAAAAATCCAAAAAACACCAAACAGAAAGAAATATTTATCTCCCTCTGTCCAGTGAAAGGCTGGTATCTGGTTTTCTCACTGATAATTTGGAGGCTTGTGAGGGGAAGTTTGAAATCAATTTAACACGTTACTGCTTCTGTTGGGGTTTTAGGCTAGTTTTTAGGGTCTATTTTATTTAGATGACTTTTGCATTTCTGCAGGCTAACCTCATATAAAAGGTCTCTTGTGCAATATTTTTCAAAATGCTCCCCCCTTCCTGGCTTGAGAAGCAGATATACATCAACTGAAAAGAAGAAAATATAATTGAGTGATATTATTTTTCAATGTTTTTCTCACGTTCTGAATTTCTCATACTTCTTGGTTTTGTGTTCAGTCCCTCATTGTTTCCTACCTTCTCTCACTGTTTTCCTAGTGATCTGTATTTCATAGAAACAACAGAAGTGGAGTAAATATAAGATCTTTATACAGGCTTTACTGTGGCAGCTGAACTTCTGGAATGATCTCTTTGCCCAACACTACCTCTGTGTCAGCCAGACCCACTATCACTCACTATCAGCTTTTACACACTGCATCTGGTTTACTAAATCACACAGAAGAAACAAAACCTTTTCACCTTTCTTCAGCATGCTTTCAACATGCAGTCAGAGCAAAATTTTCCCAAAAGCAATCTATTTTGATTAATGGTCTGTTTCTCTCTTGCACTTTCAGTGTTAGGATCTCAATACACATTGCAGAAAGCAGGGACTGGATTTTGACACACTTCTGTGTTGATGCCCAGAAGGAGTGTAGGACAGCTGGGAGAATAACCTGGCCATGGCACACAGAGCTGATGGTGGGGAAGTTTCTCCCTCCCACAAGTCAGACAGAAGCCCAGCCTGGTCCAGCAGGTCCCTGTGCTCACAGGGGCCCTCCTGGCAGGCCCCCTCCTGCCTGCAGCCTCACACCAGGGAGAAAAAAAGGCACTGACTGGCACCCCTGGCTAATGCTGCATTCAGTATGGGGTAAAGCAGAGTGAAACACAAGAGAATTAGCTTTAGCATGAAGCTTTGGTTGCCAAGACAGGAACGTTGACTCCATTATAAGTTAGTAAAAGTATTTGAAAACATTTCAAAAATACCCACATAGACTTCTGTAAATTGTGCTCAAAGGTGATAATGACCTGCAGAGGTCCTTCCTCTCATTTCCTCCTGTGACATAGGAAAATGTGACAGGAAACAACCTTTCCAAAGAAGAAAATTTGGTTCATCTGATCAAGTACTGCATCTGAATGCTTATGTTCAAGAGTTACCCAAATTTCATCCAAGTGTCCTGACACCTAGGAGTCTAATGGAGCTTTATAAGCTTTGTAGCAATGCCTTTAGGTGTAAAGAGAGCCCAGGACCCCTAACTGCACTGGGGAAACTGAGTTTTAGAAGAGAAGTTTCCTAGCAGAATCTCTGACTCCCTGCCCTGCTGCCTTGATGAGCAGTTTAGGGCAGGAAGAACAACTCTCATTGTTAAAATCAGGTCCAGGTCCCCTTCCAGTTCCTTCAATTTTAATATTTTATATTCAAATCAAACAGCAGAGTCTTAATTGTAAAGGGGGAAATGGATATATGGAATCAGTGCTCTAAAGTCGTGTCAATAGATGAGTTTTGTTCTCTCCTCAGCTACACCAAACAAATCTGCTTGAACGCAGCTCCCTGTCTGTGAATTCCCATCTGCACTGGAACATGGCATGGCATTTCTTGTCTGGCTTTGGATCTAAACTGCACTAATTGCTCTCACCTCCTCCCAAGCAGAGACAGATAGAGCACTGTGCTCACTGAAAAATGTCACTTCCAGCATGTAGTTGGCATAATGTTCCATAAAATTTACTTTAAAAATGTATTCCTGACCAGAAACAGAACACCAAAATAATTCAAGCATCTCTCCCTGCCCTCTCCACGATTCATCCTTGCACTTAGAGATTTTAAGCTATTTTAGACAAATAAGATAAAAAGAACCCACCAGATCAGGATGATTTCACATATACATGTTTGTACATTAGTACATTCCCAGTCTGACTATGTGATGTGAGCAGATCCATTAACCTCAAAGTGAACTGCAGCTGTAACTGTATCTATAGGAATATAATAGTAATTTAAAATTCACATGTGCTATGGGTTATTTTGTGTGAAAGAATTCTGTACATTTCTCCAAGTTTTCCTAAGTTAAGAATTCTACGCAAAATGCTTAAGAAGTTTGGACAAAAATGCACTGAAGCAATCTCTTCATTGCAAGCTAAACCATGCATAGCAAATGTACTGCACTTTTGTCTCCAAATTGCAGATCACAGTCTTCAGAGAGATCCATTTCACTTGATCAAGGAAATCACATAAATTAGACCATGTTTGCAGGTCATTGTGAGACTAATTATGAAAAATATATGAACCATGATGTATTTTTTCTGTTTGAATCTTTATATAAGACCTTGCCACTGACTTAATTTGTAGAAGAAAAAAAAACAAACATTAGAATATGAGATATTGCTGTTTATTACTTGTATTACAGTGGCACCAGGCTGCCTTACATTAGATGACATTTCTGTTATATAACAAATTAGGAACTTTATGTAGATTACAGTCTGATGTGGAAAGAGAGATCAAGGAATTACTCAGAGTTCCTAATTTCCAGCAGCAAGAAAAAAAATTTAAAAAACCTGGCTGATAACGTGATCTTCTGAACTGAAGAGATATAATTAATACAGGCATAGAAAGAGCTCCCTTCCTGGTCAGAAAGACAAAGGCATTAGTTTCATATTAATCACATGCTACTCCTTTTGAATAAACAAGGACATATTTTTAAGGTTAAACATGGCTCTCCAGGGCTTTCTTAACTGGCATTCACAATGACACAGTCACACAGGGAGTTTATGACATACAGGATATAGGATTTCTTAAATCACAGTGAAGTTTATCAGCTCTGAGATTTCCCTGTCTTCCATGAAAACAATTGAAAAATAACCACTTTAGATATTAGATATTCTTGGTAATTCCTGTAATAAGTACATAGTTACATGTAAAATAGTATCTAATCTAATCCCTTCCATTTTGTTTGCTACCACCAGACAGAAATTATATTTTCCAGAATCCAATAATCTAAAAATATATAGCTGAGCATTTCTGAGAGGGTGCCCAGAGTTGAGGATCCTACAGCTTGGCTGGGACATGAAAGATGTCAGCCAAGGCAGACGGCAGCAGATCAAAAGATGATGTTTGCTGTTAGTTTGATAATAAGAGGGCGATTGCTCCAAAGTTGGCTCACAATTCTCCAGTATCTTGCAATAACTAAAAAGTCTTTTCACAGCAGCACAATAACACGTTTTATATAAAAGTTACAATTTTACCTTTCACAATTTTGCTGCCTCCATTTCATTGCACAGAACCATGATGGGGTCCCTTTTAAAGAGACTAGTAAAGAGATTAGTAAAAGAAAGAAAGTGTGAGAGGGAGAAAAAGGTAAAAGGTTTCTGCTCAGAGTTCTAAATTAACACATTATTGATCAAAACTTGGATCAGAAAAATTCAATGATTTGGTCACAACTAGCCTTTATTCTTTCCATCAATTCATATACAGTCAATATCCTATTATATTGCTACTTTGAAAGGATGTCTAGAGGAATAATGTGCTTGAACAATGCATTCCAATGAACCTTATCTGATTGCAACTATGGGATTCATTTTTTTTTCTGGTTATCCAGGAAAATAAATAGGATCTATAAAACACACAAATGGGACAGGTACTACTACAACAGTTTGGACGCTAATATGAAGCTGACATTGGTGAAATCTGTTGCAATCTCCGTCTTAAAGCACTCAAAAATTATTCAATCTTCTTAACACACATATATATATATATAGATATATATTTGCTTGAGTAAATGCTTCTACTTCTTATTGATTCTCCAGGAAACAGATCTTCCAAGTACCTTAAGCCAGCGTTAACATTCTATGTAACTTCATTCACCGTATCATGTCGAAATTAGCATTAGGTGATTATAGCTCAATGTAATTAGCTGTGTATATTAGAGGAGCAGAAATGCACCCTGCAGCTGATTACCCTAATTTTCAGTCAGCAGTGGCAGACACACATTTCCCCAGTGCTCAGGGCAGCAATATGGGCTGAGCTCCTGAGCTCTCCGTGTCCGTGATGTTCCTGCTCCAGGACAGGCGGTGCTGGGGGGGCACAGCACCCCGCAGGCCACGGGCATCCTGCTCAGTTCCCAGGAACTTCCACACCCATCACTAGGGCTCTGGGGTTCCCTCTAGGATCCCTGCCAGTGGAAGTCGTAGCATTATCCAGGGTTCAGGGTAGTTTGCCCAAGAGCACACAAAACAATAGTGATAAAAAGACACTATGATAATACAATGAAAGAAAGTGTCAGAAACAAGGACTTTTCAGTTAGAAACCAGTTATTGTTAAGAAAAGGTAATGAAGATAACACAGAAAAAACTACATATACATGGTGGTGGTTAACAGCATAACAGTGAGTGTTAGATGTGTTGTTTGTCTGCTCAGTTACAAGGAAAATACATTTAATCTTTTGATTCCTCGGAAAATGCTTACTTGAAGACAGCTGGACTGGGAACAAAGTACCAGGGAAACTATTTCATTTTGCTTTTTTTATGAGCAATTAAATAAAAAAGATACCAGTTTGGTTGATTAGCTACAGTGTTGTACAACACCTTCTGCTAACTTGCAGCAGATCTGGCTCTACAGAGAAATGAAAGAGTTCAGAGAAACAGATTTGCCTTTGCTTTTCCCTTTTTCCAATAATCTTTGCTTTACTCTTCCTTTCTTTTGTGTTTTTGTTTTACTTCTCCATCTTCTTTGTAGCCAGAAAAGCCAGAGAGGCTGCAAGACAGTGAGGCACTTACCAAACAACAGGGTGGCATTCCCCTTCCCTTTGCCACATTCAATGCCAAAAAAACATGTTAATGGGATGTGAGAGGCATGGGCAAGCAGGCCAGGTCCCTCCTTCCCCTCCCTCTGCATTTCCCACAAAGGGAAGGGAAAGGAGCACCTGCCTGCCTGGAAGCTCTGTTGGGATGGGGATGTGATAGGGGTGAGGTTGCCGAGGAAGGACGGCTGCATCCTGACCTTGGTTTCCACAAAGGGGAAATCTGTGTTCTCGGGGCCCTTCAGCCTGACTTGTAAATGCTGGTGTGGTTGGCTGTGTTACAGTAATTGCCATTTAAATTACCTCTTGCCACCCACTACACGGATGACAACTTTCTGCTGGAGTGCCAGGCTCTCAAAGGCTGACATGCTGACTTCCTTCGCCCCCTCACACTGAGAGGGGTGAATATGAGCGCTAATGAATACAGAACTGTGTGCTCTAACAATAAGGACACTGTAAATTCAGTTTACAGCCTGACTTCTGTTGTCTGAGGAGGTTCTTAGGAACTGATTACCATTGTGGGTTTGTTGCTTGCTAGTGCTTGTGAGTGTGTATGTACAAGAATTTCCATTAAAATGATACATTAATCTTCCACCTTCAGAAAGTTCTACTGGAGAGCCACTGGGGTAGAAGGGAAAATGAATTAAAAAATCAGTACTGAACAGGATAAAGGGACTACTAAAAATGGAAGATTTTAATTGACCATTTCAGCCATCTTCAGAAGTTCTGCTTGGTTCAAGGCAAAGTCAATAATAGCTGATTCCTAAAATGAGAGGTATGCTATACCTTGCTTAATAGTTACAAAGAATTTCTCCATACATTTTCTTATCTGGTTCCAGTGGCAAATCATTAATCCTTTGTTTTGCTACTGTTTTTGTAATTAAAGATAATTCATATTAGAACATGGTCCTTTGGCCAAAGATTAGAGCAACAGGTATGGAAAGCAACACTAGGCAGGGTCAAGCCGTTTAGTGTCACACAGTGTATTTTACAGCAGTTGCATTGTTGTCATCAAAACTTGTCCTAAATTGGCCCATGTTTTCTCAAAGAACTGAGCTGTCTTTTATGCAATTTTGTTGTTTATTTCTTTGCAGTGGACCATCCTAAGACTTCAGCTATGGGCATGTTCACAGGGGAAATGGGCTGGAATATATGCAGGGTATTATTTGCTGCTGTTTGTTACTTGTTGCTCATAACTGCTCCTTAGAAAATGCATTGTGTTTGGTGGATGTATCACTGTGCACATGCAAGAGGACACCATTGATTTCACTCCCATTGCAAAGGATACTAAGATGGAAATTTAATTTTGCATTCAGCCTGAAGTTTGAAAGAAATTGTTTCTTTGAATTCATGTCCACTGAAAATTTCTTGGTCCAAGTCAGAATTTTATCTGACTGCATGCTCCATAGGCCAAAGAAAATAATCAGCAAACCTAAGAGTATATTTTATAGAGTATGTTATGAAATAAGGAAGTAGGGCACAGATTCCAATCTTCAGTAGCCAAACCACATGGAAATGTGAGAACTCCTTAAACTATGTAAGATGAACTGTTTAGCTCTCAGTCTGGCAATAGAAGACTTCTGCACTGAAATTATTTGAAAACAATGAAGATCATTAAAACAAAAGCTGTGAGGCTTCAGACACTCAGTGTGGAAGACCGCAATGTTTCCTACTGTTGATAAGCTCAAATACCAGATCATCACACACACTGGGGCATATTGTGAGTTGGAATGGGATGGAAGCAGAATGGCAGGAGAGGCAGAGCCCTGTTTGTAAAGCTGCTGTGACTAAGAATGATGGTGGCTGACTTTGTGTTTCATGTAGATAGACTCTGAAAACTTACAGGGTTCCCAGTTCAAAATAATCCTTTTGGGGTGTAGTTTGGAAAGGCTGCCTCTCTCGCTGCTGCACCAGGGGCTTTTGGAAGCTCTCACACCCAGCAACAGGCGGTGTGCAGTGGTTTGAGTGGTGCCCCACACACGGATCTGTGTCAGTCCCTGTGTGTATGTTGGGGCAGTGACCTGCTCCCCACTTGGGCACCTGCCATCCCCACCCTTCCCAGACACACTCCAAATATCCTTGCTGTCTGCAGCCCTGGCTGCCCCCCTGTGTGTGCCCAGCTGCACTGCCTGCCCCACTCCCTGTGGAAGAGCCTCTCTCCGTCACATCAACCCTCTCCTCCTGCCTTATCCTGATTTGCCTCATCTTTGGTCCTGAGCAGGAAATCAATATTGTGGCACCTATGGGTTCTGAACAGATCACTTGGAAACATTGATCTGGAAACGTTTTCTGGGGAGAAAAGGTTTGTCTGCCTGTGATAAAAGCTCTGCCAAACAGAAAACACTGGGCAGAAAACACATCAGTGCCTCTTACAGAAAGCCTAAAATGTCAGAGGAAAAAGGAAAAGCAATACTCCATAAAAGTTGGGAAGTGAATTTTGATGTCCAGTTTCTAAGGAAATTGAGTCCTTTCTTTTCTTTTTCAGGATGGATTAATTTACATCTGAAGTTTTCCTTTTAAAATGGTTGTATATGTGAATTTATTTTCATTATTAATTTCCAAATCAATGTTTCTGTTGGTATCTAACGTAATTGATGATGTAAATATTTATTGCTGTCTTTAAAGATGTCAGAATAGTACACAGAACTAATAGGGGAAGGTCCATTATATTTGCAGTTTATAGAGGTGAAATACATAAGGAGAGATGTCCTTCAAACACATTTTGAAGTCTTTATAAAAGTACAACTAAAAGGTATTGCATAAAACAATATATCCCAGTAAAATCTCACCATATACTCCTGCTAGGAACATCTTCCCTTCCTAGCACAAAAGTTAGATCTCTGGAATCACTTGTATCTTTTTCTCTGCAAAACCATTCAGAAATCCAAGGACAGATATGATGGAATTTTTCTAGTTCTCATTCCAGCTGAAAAAAATCTCCTCTGTTCTTATTAAAAATAATCATTATTATTTCATCAGGCAATGTCAGTGGTAAAATCACAGAATTATCTTCTGTTGCCTTTCAATGTGTTTGGAATAGAAAATGCGTTCCTTTTCCTCAGATATTTGAAAATAAATGTCCTCTGGAAATCTGGATTTCCCTAGAGATTTGAAAGTAAATGTCCTCTGGAAATCTGGCAAGATAAAAGAGCTTCAGACAATACCAAATTAAAGCCCAGCAAACATGGTTCTTACATTGCTACTGTGAAGCAAATCCCACACTTCAAAGCATTTCATTTTTCAAGGTCAAACTGAGGATCTAGTTGCATTTTCCTGTGCACTTCAATGACTAAAAATGCAGTTCAACCCACTTGTGGCCTCAAAATTATCGATGAGGGCTTTCCCAAGCAGAATTCCAAAGTGGTCCGACAATAGAAGCAAGTTTCAGTGGCTTCAGAAGCCCTTACACAGTGCATATTAACTGCAGAGGCTGGTCCACCCTTCAGGAGACACAGTTGTGCACATCTCTTTAGCACAGACATCTATTAACACAATTTCTTATTTCTTACTTTTTCTCTACTTAAAACGCAAGAGTCCAAAGGCCAACAAGCTGAAGGGAAGTGTTTCTGGTTACCTAGCTACTGGAAAAACACCTGTAACAGGAAGAAATATGTTTGGACAGGGCTGTTCTCCTTCAGCTATTTCCAACCATACCATCTATCAGCAATGCAAAGGTTCTTTTAAAGATATAGATAGAACATGTATTCTCTAATCCATTTGTAGATCTTAATATTCTGAAAATTGCCTTTCAGAATACAAAGATGTTACATCTAATTTTATCTTAAGACCTGATAATTTGTTTCACCTTTCATTAGGAAGGTTAGGAAGCACTAGAGTGCACGGCTACTTTAAGTACTTGTAGGATATATTCATTCCCTAAACATACACGATCTCTTCTTTGCTAGAATGTCATTTATTAATCTCTCTGTTTCCACGAGCCATGTTGATGACGCAGGCAGCCCTGGACCCCCTACGAGCACGAGCTGCCCGCTGCCTCTTCCCGTGCCTCAACTCCTGCCTGTGCTTAAGGCAGCAGAACCAGGCTGTTCCCAGCCTGAGAGCAGAGCCCTGTTCCCACTGGAGGCTCTCCCGAGCACCTTCCAGGACGCTCTGCTGTGCAAGCAGCACTGCTCATGCCCACCCAGAACGCTCCTGGGACAGCAGAGCACGAGCTGGCCGGCTCTGGGCTCAGCAGGCCCCAAACACAGGCACAGGGAGAAGCAGCAGCTGTTCTGCAGCCATGCCCAAGAGAGATGGGAAGGCTCCCCTGCCTCTGGTCTCACTCGGTTGGGTTTCTGAGTGGGTCTGAGGCAGGGGCTGCCATTCCTCACTTGCAAGGAGACCCGAACTTCCAGAACCGCAGGCAGCGTGCAGCAGTGTCTGACAGCGCGGCGGCCACCGGGACGGTCGCGCCTCTGAGTCTCAGCCACTCCGCTGCTGCGGCTTCATTTGCTTTTAGGCACAGCCAAAGCTCACTGTTAGGCCACGATGGCCTCTGCTTCTGCCCTCTTCCCGTCCCTGTGT
>VZTB01005006.1:5027-48049 GCA_013397245.1 Thryothorus ludovicianus
CTGAATCAGTCCTGGTGTGAGATTTTCCTAGAAGTGAGTTAGGCACCTGGGATTTAGACACTAAGAGTGAGACTTTTAAAGGGATTTAGATGTCTGAAGATACAGCTAAGTACATAGTGGGATCTTTGAAAGCACCCAGTACCAGTGTCTACCAGAGGTTTCTGCTCTGGCTCCTTCTGAGGCTCCTCTAACTGCCTGGGTGAAACTGTGAGAACCCAAACCCTTTCCAAAGGCTGGCTCTTGGCATTTGGGCGCCCTCAAAAATTCCCTTTCTCCCTCCACTCCCTTCTTTTCTTTTTTTCCCAGAAAGTCTAGAAGGAGAGTTCACGCTTTTAAGAGCTAATTCAGAAAAGTACTTAAGCACACAAGGAAATTACTCAGTGAAATGCTTCTAGGCATGAGGTGAAGCCCTGATCTCAGGGAGGCCAGCTGGAGATCTGTCACTGGCTGCAGAGCAGTGGGGCTGTGGTCCATGGCTAACCACAGCACCCTGCTCCTCTGCTATTAAAGCCAGCACATTAAAGTTGCTTAAATTTAAGCATGAAGTTAGGCAAGATGCAGAAAACATTTTGGAGAGTTATGATTTCACTGTCCCTGTTTTAAGACAGATCCCAGATTTAATCTTATGGCCTCACAAAGCAAGACCCCACTCTTTAAACACTTACAGGAACAAGTTTTAAGACAGATCCCAGATTTAATCTTATGGCCTCACAAAGCAAGACCCCACTCTTTAAACACTTACAGGAACAAGTTTTAAACCACTGATGGAAAACCTGGAAAGGCAGATGAGAAGATTTGGGGCCAGTCTGCTTCCCTCTCCCAGGATCTGGGAACACAGGCACCAGCCTCCCCTCCCTGCTCTGTAGAAGGCAGCAGCTTTGGGGAGCATCCCAGAAGTGGGCTCAGAAGTGGAGCCAGGGGCTGGAATGTCCTGCACAAATCTCTCTCCACCCACCTACAGACCACGAGCTAAACCTCACCAGGCAGGGGCTGGCATCTCTGCTGGTCACATTTGCAGGGGATCATTTGAAAACTCAGGCATTCCCAATCCATGCTCCTGTCAGTTTTCCTGACCTGGACCCATCCCATTATATGTCCTACCCCCACACACCCCCAAGCTCTGACAGAACACACACCTGCTCATTCCAAGGCTTCCCCCTGCTGTGCCTATTGATCAGTTTTACATTTCCCCCCCATACACCTCATTCCTCTCCTGTCTATCCCATACCAATACCTGTCTACCTCAAAACCCCTGGTTACATACCCCACTCTGTCCTATATATCTTCATCTATCTGATCTCTGATCTGAAATCATAACCATGAGTTATTTATCTCCATGCACCCTTTGAGCTCTCTGCTACAACTCCCCAAGATGAACATATTTCACTTGTTCATCTCCACCTTGAATCCACTCATTTAGCCAACTCTGCTCCCCCATTGCCAACAAAACCATGTAACTTTAGAATACGTAAACCTGACAACTCCAGCTCTGACATATTTACCTAATCTTCTTTCTTATGTTAACACAGTTTACAATCAGTCAAATAAAAATGTATCACATATTTCTACCCATTTCTCTAAGATGCAAGGTTAAGTTAGAGACAGGGTTAAGGCTTATGGCTTAGAGTTAGGGACAAGGTTTGTTGGAATTGGGAAGAGATTGGTTTAGAGTGGGATATGGTTGGTTGAGCATTTAGGATAATGTGGTTTATGGCTGGGTTTGGGTGAGGCATGGGTTAGTGTAGGATAGGATGGGTATCAGGGTCAGTGGGAGATCTCAGTTTGTGTTAGGATTAGGTAGTAGATGCAGTTTTAGGTGAGGTCAGGGGTTTGGATTAATGCTGTGTTCAGATACTTTTGGTTTAGATTTGCCTTAGTGCTATGTTAAAATAAGCATTAAGCTAAGAGTTGTGTTTGTGTCAGAATTTAGAATTTGTGTTAGTTTTAGGATTGATTTGGGAGTCACATGTCAGCCTTGATCATGTAATCTCTCTATGCTTATTTCTTGTGCAAACAGATCTGTTCTCTTTCTGTCCATCTTATTTTCCCTCCTACACACCCCTGTAGGTGTTAATAGGTGAGTTTCATAACACTTAATAATCCATTTTCCCCATCTTTTCTCATTTACCTGACCTCTTAGCCTATTTTGCATACGTTCATGTCTCACACATCTAATCTATCTCACAAATACAGCTCTCATCCTTTCTTAGAGCACTAATGTATTCACTCCTTCTGACACCCTTTGCCTGTCATGGCGAAGACATCAATGCAACTACTGCCACAATTAATGATATTTTTTCAGTTTCTTTTATACATACTCATTAAGGCAGTGCCTGTGACTACTTACCTACTTAATTAATCTGATGCAAATTTCAATTAATCTCCCTAGATTTCCATAGTACATCCCAAACTATATATTTTCATTTCCCTCCTTATTCCATCCATATGCATTTCTCTGCTCACTCATACCCATTCTGATGAGCTTCCTGGTACCCACTCATCTGTATGTGCACCCACATCCTTCTTCATCAATCATCCTGTCCAGGATTTACTCTTCCATTAAGCATCTTTCTAATTCGTACCATCAGTTTAATTTCTCAACACTCCCAGCTCATGAATACTCCTCTGTCTCCTTATCTACTCAATACCTGGTCCAACCTGTTAGCTTGCTAATTGTTCCAAGCTCGTTTTTTTCAGCATAATCTCTATTCTGCATGAATTTTATAAGTAATATATTTACTCCATTACTATATTACCTCACTCCTCCAAAAGTGTTTTTTGCTTTTTCCCATATCTACTCTGCTCTCCTGTCTGTGCACTTTATCCTTTTTTGTGTGCATTAACCCCACGCTTTCTCAACTCCTCTATGTCTTGTACATCCCCTTTTTCACAGTTCTCTGTCTGTGTGTTTGCAGGGAGTCTTGATCACCAGATACCCTCTCTGTGGTGCTACTCACCTATTATCCTAGTCACTGCTCACCTATTAACTCTGCTATTGTTCTTCTTTTATCTGCTCCTCCCTCTATCTACATTCCCCATAATCAATGCCTCATTCACCCTATCAGCACATTTTTATTGTCATGTTTATTCCAATTTTCCATCTATCTTTCCATTGCTTTATCCAGACAACACAAGTTCTATCTGTGAACTCGTCCCTCTCAATCAAATCCCTTTCTCTCTTAGCTTTTAATTTATTAATTTGTTCTATACAGGTTTATCTAGTCAATATTTTTAGCTAATATGATCTCATCTGATAATTTAGCCAGTATATACACCAATCTCTTCATCCACCCACCCACCCGATTTCCACTCAGCTGAACTAGCCTCAGAATATTCCCAGTATTTCCAGTAGATCACCTTTTCCTTGTTACATCCATTCTCCTGTGTTAGATATGTTAGCTCATGTCACTTGAATTTATGTATCCGAACATCTCTACATACCTAAACACGTCANCTGCTTTCTCAACACCCCTATGCCCTGTACATCCCCTTTTTCACAGTTCTCTGTCTGTGTGTTTGCAGGGAGTCTTGATCACCAGATACCCTCTCTGTGGTGCTACTCACCTATTATCCTAGTCACTGCTCACCTATTAACTCTGCTATTGTTCTTCTTTTATCTGCTCCTCCCTCTATCTACATTCCCCATAATCAATGCCTCATTCACCCTATCAGCACATTTTTATTGTCATGTTTATTCCAATTTTCCATCTATCTTTCCATTGCTTTATCCAGACAACACATATTCTGTGAACTTGTCCCTCTCAATCTAATCCCTTTCTCTCTTGGCTTTTAATTTATTAATTTGTTCTCTACAGGTTTATCTAGTCAATATTTTTAGCTAATATGAGCTCATCTGATAATTTAGCCAGTATATACACCAATCTCTTCATCCACCCACCCACCCGATTTCCACTCAGCTGAACTAGCCTCAGAATATTCCCAGTATTTCCAGTGGATCACCTTTTCCTTGTTACATCCATTCTCCTGTGTTAGATATGTTAGCTCATGTCCCTTGAATTTATGTATCCGAACATCTCTACATACCTAAACACGTCAACAGACACAGCATCAGTTCATGTGTCCATTTGTTCCCTACATTCCACAGTTTTCTACTCTCTCTGGACTTATCTCCTTGCTACCTATTACAGCCACAGACTTACAGTACCTGCTTTCCATATTTCAATCTGCCCAGATTATATTTACTCAAATTACCAGCCATCCAGCAATTACTTTACCTGCTCAGTCCAGCTTTCTTCCTTCCATATTTATGTGTTCCACACCTACACAATAAACCAATACCTGATACACAGACACATAATTGCTCATTCTAATGTGGCCATCAGGCTCAGGTATGCTGCAGTCCATTCCATGCATTTTTCTCTGCCAAACTTCCTTCCTTCCTTCCTTCCTTCCTTCCTTCCTTCCCTCCCTCCCTCCCTCCCTCCCCCCTTACCTAGCTCTACATTTTGAAATATTTCTGCTCTGTAGTGAATCCAGCCAGCCCCTCTTCTGTCCCCATATTTATCCCACAGGTTCACCCTGCAGCCTGTCAGCCCCCTCATTCCCAGCTCCCCTGCTCAGTCATCCATCCAGCTGCTGGATAAACTTTCTGCTCACCCAGGCAGGACTTGCTCTAAAACAACACATCCCACTTCTATTCCTAACATGCATCAAGCCCAGCCTTACCCCTGGTAGGGCACTTAGTCCATGTCACATGCACAGGCTCTCCCTCCACCATCACATTTTCTGCATTAATATCAAATTATCCACCCTCTGCACAGACCCTGTATATCTATCTAATCATGCCAATTATCCTAATTTATCCATCCCCCATGTACCTGTGTGTCTCTACCCATTTAATTATGTATGTTTATCTCAACTGTCCATCAGTTTACACCATAAAATCCAGCAACCAGCACATGGCCATTTGATCTGGGTGCCCAAAGCACTCTCCCTCATTAGACAAGAGGTAATTCTGTTCCACATAACTTCAGCACTCTCAGTGATCCAGCCTTGTATCAGACAGATGGGCACAGGTTACAGAAAGCAACAAAGGATATTGTCTGAGTAAATGTCATGTAACCCCATGAATCTCAGAGCAGAAATAACAATCAGTTGTGAACAAGAAGTTATTTGCTTCCCACATGTGTGGAGGGTTGAGGTCATTATGCTAACAAAATGAAGAAAACTGCATGTGGGGAAGAGACAAAATAATCATCTCTGCACTGGTGAAAAGTGTGATTTTCACTGTGTGGGATTTTGTCATCATGCTACCAGGGTAAGAAAAGTCATATCAAAGGCTCCCACTCAGCTCCCCACTCTTTCTTGTAAGTTTTGTTTCCTGCTTTCCTTTGGCACTCAGAATCTTTCCCTGACCAGGTGAGTCTAAACCTGCCTGCAGCTGTTGTGGGGGAGTTTCTACCCAATAAAATTGGTGTCTTTTCCTTGCTCTTAGACATCTTTTTTTTTTTTCCTGCTCAGAATCTGGACCCTGATCTGGGTTCAAACAAAAGCCTCATGAGACCAATCTGCATGGCTAAATGGGAGAAAACCTCTGAAGCCCTGACTTTGGAAGAGATCAGACCCAGGAATTTGAATTATCAAGATGCTGAGCCGTAGGACTTGGTTTTGAACATTTTGCTGTTATTTTATCTATTCTCAATTACTCTAAAAAACCAAACCAGTATCATTTGCTGCCAAAAATATTTGGGATCAGTGAACCATCAGGTGGCAACGACTGACAAAGCAGATTTGGAAGGACATGGAGTTATGCTTCCAAGTGCCATGGAGGGAGCTGAGGACTGGGATGCCCCAGGAGGCTTTCCTGAGTCCTTGCAAGCCGCACACGTGGCAGGAACTGGGGGAGTGGAGGGCAGGAGTCGGGAAACTCTTGGGAAAGTGTCATAAATACCTCTCGGTATTCCCTGAGATAGCAGAGCCCCTACATGCACTGCTGGCTGCAATCACCAGCCTCTGTGAGAAATTGTTTGTCCTGGTCTTTGCATTAGGTAAATGCCCAACCCAAAATCACTGATAACAGCAGACACCAAAAAAAGGAAAAAAAAAAAAAGGAAAAGAAAAAAAACAACCCAGAGACAAGGTCTCCTTGGGCCCCCAATCAGCAACAAAAAAGGCAGCAACCAGACAGCCATTTAGTGAACATCTCAAAGCTATCTACTGTCTGCTGGAGGGGCTTTAAAGGCATCAGATTTGTGTGTTTGGCTCAAGCCAAGTGAATTGTAGTCTAAAGCTTTTCCTTGAATTCAAGGCTGTGTTTACTGCAGTCAGGGCGAGGGGAAGGAGGCAACCCCAAAGCCCTCCCTCCTCCTCTTCCCCCACCCTGCAAGCCCCAGGCTTGAAACTTGATTTAAAAAAAAAAATACAAGATTGAATTTCAGTTTGCAGGATTAGGGAGATGACTTTTAGGGGCTGCTTGTTGGAAAAAAAGGAAAGCAAAGCAGCTGGGAGGGATTAGGCTGAGCTGGCGTCTGCACTTTCAACTGATTCAATTTTGCTCCACAAGACATTGTATCTGAGCCTTTCTGGAGACTATTCAAAGCAAATCATTTTCATTTTACCATTTGGTAAGTGATCAGAGTCTATTTTTAGTGTCTTGGAAGCGTCGGGGGTTTTCTCTCTATCCTTTTCTTTTCTTTTAATTTCTTTTCTTTTTTTTTTTCTTTCTCCACTTTCTTCCACAATTGAATATCTGCATTTGAGGCATCAAGAACAGGCATGTTTGGAGGGAATGTTTACCACAGCCAGCAGCTTAAATTTATTTTATGCCTCACTTACAGAAGAAAGGGCACCAGAGAGAGATGTTGGGGCTGGCACGGCTGTCAAACCACTGTCTTAAAAAGTGTCCCAGAGCTCAAACTCTGCATCAGTTTGGGTGTTTTTTGGTGATTCCTTATGATTTTGGCAGATCCCAGCAGTTGCATGTGGGTCCCTGCAGCCTGTGGTGCCCAGGAGCTGTTGGAGGGGGAGCGAAACCGGGATTCACTCGAGAGTACAAAGCTGATGTTTCTGCAGGTAATCCCCACCTCCCACTCCCCCTCCAAGGTTAATTTGACAACTCAGAAGTGTTTTGCAACATCTTTGGTGCCTTGGTTGTATTTTTCATTGAAAAAAGCAGAAATCTGAAAACTTTCTTGAAAATATAAAAAGGAAGAAAAAGTCTTACCGCTTGGGAGTAAGACTTTTCCTTTCAGTTTAAATGTGCTTTTCTTCTTGTAAAAACACTTTGTTTTTTCTTAATTTTGCTTTACTGCAAACAAAAGAGTTCGAAGGGTGTTTCCTTTCCTTTCCTTTCCTTTCCTTTCCTTTCCTTTCCTTTCCTTTCCTTTCCTTTCCTTTCCTTTCCTTTCCTTTCCTTTCCTTTCCTTTCCTTTCCTCTCTCATTCTGGGAGATATTTGGTCTGATAATTGCTTCACAAACTAAAATCCTTCTATCAAAAGGGGCACAGGCTGGGTGGGGGTCTCACAGCATCCTCTGGCCCCCAAAAACGTAGCAGCTCCCTCAGACTCTGGGGAGGAAAAGGGCTTTTGCAATCAATGGTTAAAAGCCTTTCTTTTGCTGGCCTTGCCACAGATCCTTTGTGTGCCTTTAGGGTAAGTTATTTATTGTCTTTGCACCTTCTCTTACATAAAATGCTTGTAGCAGAGAACAGAAAATGATAAATGCTAGGGCGTTTTCCACTCCAAACTGTATTGCAAAATATCTTTTTGCTCCCGGAGCACGAGTGCCTTCTCTGCTCCCTAACCCAGAGATGGCAGATAAAAAATGCAATATCAAACGCTGCATTTCCAACTCAAAAAACCCAGCCTTTGGACAAGAGTCCTTCAGGATTAATATTTTTCCTCCTTCTGTTATATTCTCCGGGATGCTTTTCCTTTTAGTGATGTGTGTAAAGCATTTGCTTTGTGTAACAGGGGCAGGCTGCACTCCAAACCAGGTGGGTGAGTTTATTCAGTTTAGTTTGTGAAACAGGGGAAGGCACTGTCCATCCCTGAAGGGCATCCCTGGGCAGTGTGGGGTTTTGGTGGGACATGGGCAGGAGCCCCTGTGGGACCACCAGCCCTTTGGGACACACAGGGCCACTCAATGAGCACTTACACTGCAAGATGCCACTCCAAAGGATGAAGCAAAAAGAAAAAGAGGAATGTAATGAAACAGCCCCTCTGTGCGTGGGGGAGAACAGTGTGTGAAGCCCCAAGAGCACCAGATCCAGAAAATAAGCCATGGGTGATGGCAGGGACACCATTCCCTGCCATGAGAAGGATCTTCAGGAGGTTTGGTGAGATGCCTAAGATCAGCTATTCCTTACAAATGACTAAAAAGCTTCTTCTGCCTTGTTCTTGCTGTCCTGGGCTGAGCCTGCAGCCTGGCTGGGTATTTGGCCACTGCAATCCTCCACCCTGCAGAGCCAGGCAGAAAGAGCTGAGAGCCATTGTAATAGCAACAATTCTTTATTCACAAGCTGGAGCAAAAAAAGGGATCTGCAAGCAGGGGGAGAGAAGGGGGTGAGGGGCAAAACACAACTGATCTTGTAAAAGAGACCCTTAAAAAATACCATACATGAAGGCCCTTGCTCAAGCTTTTTATTTATCAGTCTGCAGTCAGAAGAGGAGAATGCAATAAGTGCATGGCACACAGGGAACTGGGGGTAGGAGGGTCTCTTCTAATAAAAAAGAATGGACCTGAACAAAGAAAAAGGTTCTGCTAAACTGATGGTGGCAGATGGCATCAGCCCCACCATGTTCCCTTTCAATTGTGGGAAAATATAGTAAAGCAATTTAATGAAAACGCTTAAATAAGCAAACAGTGCAGTTAATTGAACCCATATGCATTAGGAAGGAAATCTAAAGTATACTGATTCATTAAGTTTTATATAACTGTAAACCCCCAGAACCTAAGATAGAGTAAGAAGCCATGATGAAGTGCCAGCTAGAAGGGGACCTTCTACCCAGCTTCACTTCGATCTGTTTTGTTATGACAAGAACAAGTGGTTTTAACAAGTACACCATAAATCAGGAGCGTGCACTCCAGCCTGGAGTCTTTCAGGTACCAAACTCTGCTGCAAACTCACATTCCTTTTCCTCTGGTAGACTTTTTTTATTTTCCAAGACAGAAATAACTGGAACTTGGATGTTGCCATCTGCAAAAAAAATAAGCAGGGAAGAGCTGGTCCTTGAGGTCTTTATTATTTTTTTATTATTATTCAAGAAAACTTGATGTTGCATCTGGATGACACTCCCTGAGACACTTTTAACTGACACTTTTAACATGACCCTCACACCTGGCTTTGGCAGGTAAAACAAACTCCTTTTTCTGGCAGTGAGCATGGCTCCCCAGCTGTGACTTTTGGACAGAAATAGGGTAGACAGAAAGCTGGGATTGGAAAAGCAACTGCTACACCCAGAGTTTGAAAATCACCCATAAATAAAATCCTGAGGAGAAAGCAGCTCTGGCACCATTGAAGCAAGTTCATACATTCCCTTTGATTACAAGAAGGGCAGAATTTCAGATCAGGAAACCTCTGGAGATGTTTGGTTCAGGATTTGCCTTGTGTGATTTGGAACTGGAGGTATCAGCTCTGTTAGCTGCTTTCACTGAGTTCTCCCTGACTCATGAAACAAGATCCGTTCAGTTTTCAGAGAAATCTGGTTTACTGCAAATAAAATCCAGCAAGTGATCATGAATTGATCCCAAGGCAAAACTGTGAGCTGGATTTTGGATTTTTTGGTGATGCTGATTCAAAATGTCATTGCAGTGAGCAAAGACCTTCACCCTCAGTGATTTGAGTCTGAAATGAAGGTGACCTACAGCCAAGAGAAGGGTCTCAAGGTACTTGGAAGGGCATCCAGAGCATCCAGGCTGGTCCAGGAGGTCTTCAGTAACTTGTGAAGACATTGAGGCCATTCCATCCATATTCACCTGCTATGTACAACTCAGCAGATGGAGGATATAGCAGGAGAAAAAACTATAAAGGTAAAAAAATTGCAAAAGTTAACTTTTCATTCGTAAATGTTGACAACGGAGATTAAATCATTGCACAGTGCAATTCTTGCTACTCAGGATTTAAAATAAACCCAGCCACTTGAAAACAAGCTCCAAGAAAGCAGACATCTTTAACGAACATGCAGAACACTATGGAAAAATGTCTTTTTAAAAAAAAAAAAACAATTAAAAAGACGACAGATTTTGAGGTTGGGTCTTCATAGAGACTTACAAATAAAATGGGTTTTTTGTCTCTCTGCAGGTGGTGCCGTGGGGATCCCAAGGGATGGGGAGTGATGGGGGCACGGAGGGTGACCCTGTCACCCAGAGCACTTTGGCCATGCTGCAGAATAGATGCAGCCCCAGTCTGAAGGGAAAAGTTCTGCTGGTAGGTGACTACTGCAGCCCCTGTTTGAATTTCCTGGATGTCAGGCACAGTTAATGTCAGGGAGACAGAGGGAGAGCTGAATTGTTGGCCCCAATTCAACAAGGCACTTAAGCACAAGCTTAACTGTAAGTACGTACTTAAGTCCCTCCTTATATAGCAGAACATATGTTAACACCTCGCTGAAGCCCGGGCTAAGTGCATGCTCAAAGTTAAGCGTCTGCTTAAGAGCTTTGTTGAATCAGGGCTGTTGTTTACTTCCAACAATTGATGTCTCCTGGAATATCCACAGTTGTAGTTGCAAACCTCACGCATCTGTTTTCTCTTAAGATTATTAATAGAGTCATTCTTTATAAAACACACGGCGACACAATCCTGGACAATCTGCAATTGCTGCCTTCAGGAGAGCAGGGAACCAACGAGGCAGGAGCATTTCCTTAGAGATGCCTCATGCCCTTCATTTTTCCATTCTATGTTAGGGAGTTTAAGGGAAAGCAACAGTGTTACAAAACAATGTGGAGTCACCAACAATAGAAATTATCCGAATTTAATTTGATTACAAAAAGAATGAGTTTCCAGTTTTAAGAACCATTGAGATTGCTGAAATATAAACTTGTAAGTGACAAATTACTTATGTAAATGGGTGCCAGGATAGTATATATGCATGTAAATCACATAAATATAAAATTGGTCCAATAAATTGAACAGCTGTGTCAGGAAATCTTGAGGTATTGGACATGGTTTACTCCACCATCAGGTAGCAGAAGGGACATTTTAGGGAAATTAAGACGATTCCCAATTTGAGTTGTTTACAGTTATTCCCATTCCCAAGATGATGAGACCCCACAGAAATAATGCTCCTTGTTAAAATGGACTGTAATGAGTCTGGGATGTCGAGATGCTCCCAGGAATGACAGACAGGTAAGGCACAGAGCAACATTTTGTGTCTCCACTCAGCTTTTTTAAAGGTTTCTTTTCTTTTGCCTACTGGTTGGGCATCTGTCTTGTGCTCTGCTCCCCTTTGGGAGCAAGGCTGCTCTCTCTATTTCTCCAGGCAGTTGTCCACATCTCCATTTATGTCCCAGGGCAGATCTGGGGTCCCTCTGAGGCTCTGCAGTGTCCCCAGAGAGGCGGGTGGCCATCCCAGCTGCAATTTCTGTGCCCAGGGCTTGGGTCTGTCACCAGCTGTCCCAGCCCTGCCGGGCGATTTCCCAGCAATGCTGGAGACTTAGACCACAATAGAAGGAAATCACTAAAGCTGAATTGCTCCAAGTAAGTCCTCAGCAGGGTTTGACTGGTAAATATTTAACAAGGAGAACTCCCTATCCTCTCCTGGTACATATTAAACTAATACATTTATTTTAACAAGGGAAACGGTTTCCCCAAGCTCCCGCTCAATTTGAGCCCTTGACTTCTACAAAAGCCTCAGTAAGGTTGGCTTCCTGGGGCTCAGTAATTCACTGGGACTAAACGAGAGATGGCTCTGAGCCATGAACTTGGAGTCTGGAGGCGACAGGACCTCCATAAGGTTGGGGAGAGCTCTGTGCTGGGGTTTCCATTCCCACCTTCAGCCTTCAGACTGGTCCAACACCCACCTCAGGACATCCCTGCCACCACCAGCTTCCGACCACTTCAGCCATCCTGCGGAGCCAGGTTCTGTCCCATCACAGTTCCCTGTCTTAGAAGCAGTTCTCATGCCATGTTCTCCCTACAGAAGCTTTGTAAAGTGCCAGCTCCACCAGCACCCATCCCACACCTCCCTGATCCCCAGTCCTTTCTGCTGCCTGTCCCCGTGCTCAGGTGGAGCTGGGTGTCAGGGGCAAGGACGTGATGCTGGGAGAGCGAGCAGCTCGCATTCCTCACATCCCCAGCTGGAGATGCTGAGGGTTTATTTCCCCTTGGCTCTGCTCTTTCCTCCATTCCATGGACCAGAGGGGGACTGGCAACCCCCTGAGCAGAAGTGCTTTCACTACCAGTGATCCTCTGATGGCCCAAAGGCATTTCTCCTCAGGAAACCCTGCTGAGCCATCTCCTCACACTTTCTGACCTAAAGAGGACACACTCACAAATGCAGCCCCACACATGGGAGCTTGGCTCTCCACAAGACCTTCCCACAGGACTTGGGGCTCTGTCCCACTGTGGGCTGCATCCCTTTGTGCTCCAAGCAGCAAAGTGGTTGCCCAGTGAATGCTGCCTCTGCAAAACATGCCCTGAACAGCTGACAGGACACGTCACTGGTGCCACAGCCCACACATGGGCACCCACAAACTGCATGGCTGCTTTCCCTGCCGTGGCATTGCTGCTGCTGGGGCTCTCAGAGATGTTCCCATCCCCTGCAGGCAGAGGAGGCTGCTGGTGCTGTTGCCTGTCATCCCAAGTGGCAGAGCCCAGTGATGCCTCTGTGGGCTGCAGGCAGGCTCTGAGACTGCTGGACTTTCTCTAGCTTCCTCATTATTATTTTTTCAGACTTTCCCTCAAGGAAATAAGAATCTCAGAAAGCAACTCCCAACTTTGCATGTTTGCTCCAAGCCATCCCATGACTCCAGCACTTCCACTCTGACTCACGGGTAGAGGGCAGGTTTGAACAACTGTGGCTGCTTCTGCCAAGGCAATTATGACTCCTGGCATCACAGCCCAAAAGTCTCTGGGAAACTTTCCCTGCTCAGCTTACCCTGGTTGCAGTGTGTGAGATGATGTGTGACATTCCCAGGAGAGATGCAGATACTTGAGGGGGGGGAAACAGAAGATGTGAGACCTTGATGCTTTGGGAAGAGCTCCCTGATTCCATAAACCACCTTCTGCACACTTTGGCATCTCTCCCCATGCCTGATGAGTAAGTACTGCTGGGAGAGCCTTTCAGGTAATTCTGTGAGCATGAAAACAGCCAACAAAACTTGCTGTGGCCTGAGCATCTGACTTCTTTTCTCCTGCCACTATGATCTGACACATTTACCCTTTGTCACCACTAAAATGTGCCTCCAAGTATCCCTCCCCCAAGTATTCCAGTCTGCCTTCAGTTCTTCCCAATATTTAATAAATGCCCCTCTTGAAAAGGGATGAGGGGAGACAAGGAATGTTTGCAATGTTTACCTTACCCTCACAAGCAAACAGAAAGTCCACCCCTGATCCTATCCCCACCTGTCCCAGCCCAAAGCAGGCAGCAAGGTCTCTCCCACTGCCAACAATATCAGCAGGAAAATCCTTTCCACTCTGCTTTTCTGGGATTGTGATTCCAGCAAGCCTTACAGCAGCTTGGCAGTACAGTAAATAAGAAACAGATTTCCAAATGTTTTGATTTACCATCTTTTTCTTTGTAGCATCTAAGCCTGGGGGCTGAGGACCTGACTCCAGAAAGTCTCCATCCAGATCACCAAGCTGCACCCACAGGCAGTAACCCCAGGGTGAAGCAGGACCTGGCATGGGCTCAGCCTGCCAGGGGAGAATCCCAGAGGAGAGTGAGCCACGCAGAGCAGCAGCTCATCAGGCCAACAGAAATCCACACGCGTCTCTTCAGAAGTGCCCAGTTCCAGTGCAAATGGAAAATTGGACAGAAAAGAAGCCTCTGGAGCACATCCCATGCTGGGGGTGGTAAGCCATGAAACATTCACTGCTGTTGCTTCTGTGCTGGTCTGCTGGTTGTGCTGTTCCTCTCACCATTGTCCCCAGCTGCATTTTCACACCCCTGAGTGTTCTAATGGCAGCTCTCAAAGTGCTGGGGCTGATCCTCTTCCCACATTAGCATCAGTGCAGGATAACTTCATCAGCTGGAACAAGCCCAGGTGCCTGGGTGTGCAAGAGGAGCATGAATGGCAGGATTCGGGTACTGATACCTTTTATAACAGAAAATTAATTTTCAGGACTTTTCCTAATCTTCTTTTAACTGGACTCTTCACTTGTTGAACTAGGGAAGTTCCCACTGAGTTCAAACCCTTCCCTACAATACTCCTTGAGATGGCTCCAGGTAACATGACTTTATGTATCAGAGCATGATGAGAGTCACAGCATCCATGTGAAGATTACCTCTTGTGAAGAGTGAGGCTGGACTCCACAACTTTGGAACAGATTTTGAGCCTGTTCTCAAGTAAAATCTCTGTGGGATGCTGTTATCTTGCAGAATAAAGGCTGTTTCCCCTGTCTGATTCACCAGGTGATGACTAACCTCATGAAGCATTCCTCAGCCCATGTGTTATTCACAGATCTTTCATCCAACACCTTCTCTCAGCACAGGAAAAAACCATATTGCAACCTAATGATTGCAGAGGGAAACCTCTGTCCATGTCTCATTGTCATGTAACTACATTGCTCAGGGTCTGCAGCCTCAGAGAAATAAGTCATGACACCTCAAGGAAGGCCTCTGGAGAAGACCAGTCACTGGGCTGCATATAAAACCTCCAAACTTTATCCTCATAAATTATTTTTTCTGTTTTGAATACAATATTTGACACACTGCAGGTTTTGAATACATCAGATTCAGTTAATGGGCTCAGATTAGTCCTGCCCTGGTTTCAGCCAAAGCCAAAGTGGCAGCAGTAAGAGATGCAGCCTCCAACACCAACATGCCTTTGAGCAGAGTCCTGTTGTCTGCTGTGCAAGGATGACTTGCAAAGTAGGCAGATAAAGCATGTGCTTATGAATTTCGTAATGCTGGCACTCAGGTGCCATGGTGCAGGGTAATCCCAGGGATCATGGAGGGAATATTTTGAGGGCAGAGCTTCAAAGCAGTGTCTAGATGCTGCAAGAACTTCTTCTGGCATGGGTTTATTTCCCAACCATCATTTTCTCTACTATTTTCTTAGCTACTACAGCCCTTGTTTTAATCTCAGGTGTCAAAACAGGGCAAAGTGGATTAGAGGCAGTCAGTGCCATGGCTAGAGGGGACAATTCCTGCTTCCTATGCATGTGTGAGCCGGACACACTGGCAGGGACAACCTGGAATTTGTTACTCTTCAAACCAGGCTCACAGGTGTTTCTCAGCTGTTACCCCTTGTGCAGGCACTTGTGAACCTGCCAGAGCCTCACAGCAGCATCACAGCTCTGTGTGTGGAGGTGCTGCAGTGTGGTAGGCACAGGCTGGAAAGCAAAAACAGCACGGGCAGCCTCCGTGAGCAGTCCAGGGGTGCCCAAAATGCAGCCATGGACACAGGCACAGTGAAGGTCACACACCAATAGACAAGGCAGCAGAGTTCTGGGGGGCAGCGCTCTATACTAAATGGGCAAAGTCCTATTGGGTTATAGGAGAAAATCAATATCATCCTGGTGAGTAACTTGGGAAGTAATTAAGAGCAGTTTTATAAGTGCCAGATCCTGCTGAGCGATAGCCCAGTAAAACTGTGCCTGAGTCTTCTGAGGGGTGGATGTGAGGATGGAACACACAGGCCAGGCTCACGCTGCAGCAGTGACAGTCCCTGCCCATCCCCACCTGCTCCGACACCTGGAGAGCTCAGGGCACCTCACATGGGACCCAGTCACCCTCCCACTCCCTCTGCACATTCGGGAATGGCTCTACCCACTGTGGAGCTGATTCACTCAAGGTAGATACTGACCAAAAATTAAAGGCCATGCTCCCAAAAGGTGGGACAAAAATCTTTAGGCAGTTAAGCTTTGAGACCACAGTGAAGGAGCAGTGCTCCCAGCGTGGGCACGCCCTCTATCCCTTGGGTCTGATCACCAAATGCCTCCAGGCTGGGCATCCAGGTGACCAGGAAGAGCCGAGTGTTTCCCCGGATTAGCAGATTTAGCAGTTCAGCCTCAGCAGAATGGGCAGGAGGCTCTTTCTAAGATGCCAGAAGGAAACACAGCAGTGGAACCTACCAAGCCATAGGGCCCTCGCTCCCTGAATCCCACAGCCAGTGCTTGGCTGACCCAGCTCATGTTCCTAGACCAAGGCAACATTTTTATCACGCCAATTTAAACCATTAATAATTGTCTGCCCAAACCCTCCCAAGCTTCCAACATTATGTAAACAGAAGTGAATTAAAATTATTTTTTTCCATCACTGTTTGAAATGTGCGATGCTTTTTCTAAACTGCCCCATGAGCAGAAGAGAGAGAGGGGGTCTGAAACAGCTCCTTGGCCTCCAGCCAGGTCCCAGCAAGTACTTTATATCTCACTTCAAGACAGTCAGAGCAAGGGTTTAAGAGGCTTTGAACACAAACAGCGTTAGGTTAGTTAAGTCCTGCTTTGACCAGTGGCGAGCAATGGAGACATAAACAGAATTCATTTGAACCGGGCTTAATGTAGCTGGGTTTACAGAGTTCCAGCTGATCTGCACATACATCAGAGGTGGTGTATATTTAGGGTGGCAGTGTGGTCCCACAGGGAGGGCAGCCATCCGTGTGGGTGCCCCGGCGCCGGCGCTGACCCCCCGTGCTCCTCTCAGCGATCCCCACCACTCCTTTATCTGCAAAATGGAAAGAGCTGACCTACTTCACAGAGCAAACCTGGAATCAATTAATGTCTAGCCTGCATTTAGGAGAGGCAAAACACTATATAAACATTATGTATCATTTAGCTTCTGAGGAAAAGCCATCGCCTGACAAAAGGGGCCTCTCCTTTCTATTTTATGAAGTCTGGTTGACACTGGTGCAGGCCTCCTTGACTTTTTTGGCCTGGTCCTAATTTCCACCAGCCCAGATTGCAGGAGACTTCAGCTCACAAAGTACATTAATTTCCATCATTAATAAGTGGGGGTCTCCTTGCTGAGAGCCCCATTTCTAATTTGTGTGCTCAGCGAGTCTCCCCAGGACAGCATCACTGTCTGTTGGGCACCAGCACGGCTGCTGGCTCCTCCCAAGAGCAAAAACATTCTTCAGGGGGCTGCTTCTCACTGCCCTGCCTGCCTGATCAACGCCCCAATGCACCACTTCTCTGAGCAACCTGTGCCTGAGCAACCTCCTCACCTTCACAGGGAAGAATTTCCTTCTAATATCTGATCTGAATCTACCGTCCTTAAGCTTAAATCCATTCCTTCTTGTCCTGGCACTTCATGCCCTTGAAAGCAGTCTTTCTCCATCTCGCTTGTAGCCCCTTTTGGCACTGGAAGGGGATCTAAGCTCTCCCTGGAGCCTTCTTTTCTCCATGCTGAACAACCCCAGCTCTCTCAGTCCATTTTCAGGTTAGAGGATTTTACCACTCTCTGCCTTTCAGGTAGCTGCTTGTGATGCCTGGCCCCTGTATTTATCCCAAGTTACTCACCAATGTCATTGCTGCACTCTCCTGCCATTTACATTTTATTTTCAGTTAAAAAATACCTCCAGACCCTTTATGACAGATATCCCTTCACATTAATTGCTGTCCTGCAGTCTCCTGCCCTTGCACAGCCTGTCTGAGCCCTTCCTATAAACACAGGGAGGCTCAGGATTGTTTTTTGCACTACACAAAATTTTTCTCTCACCACTAAAATAATGAAAACCAGGATCATCAACAACCCACATCCTGAGCTGGGGTGCCAAGCAGGGTGCTGCTGCTGCAGGTGCAGTGCTGCATTTTTGGGCACCCAGGGATAGCTCCAGTCCTGGATCATGGACTCAAGATGACCTTTGTCACTCACTCAAACACAAATGCTGCAGGAATTGTCCCTGTTCACTGACAACTCTGGTGTGGCCCAAATAGAGCCAGTGATGCTGATAACTCAGTCATACCCTCTGTAGAAGGATTTACTAATTTAAATGAGCAAAGGTCCTCTAACCTTGGCATCATTAACTCTGAAACCTGCAATAACTATTTCTAGGGATAGGGTTTGTTCCCCCCAGTTTGGCTCTGTCCTTGAAGCCAGCACAGGAGCAAACCTGCAATTCAGAGAAAATTCCAAACAACACTTTTTGTATCACCCACAGGCCACAGAACTGGGCTACCCCTAGTAAACCAAAATTTAAAAAGGAGGAGAAAAATTTTAAATTGGCAAGAAAAACCACCTGGAGATTGTACTTGCAGAGCTATGTGGGCTGTGTTTCTGGAGGAATGAACAGATCAGCATGGCTGGGGAAGACCAGGAACACCACACCCCACTGATTTTTCATCTCACTGGACCATATGCTGGGGAGATGTCAGAGAAAAGCAGGTTTTCATCTCATCTCTCCACCAAAAGGGTCACATCATGAATAAGAGCACCACATATGTTTCCATCATGTTGGCAAAGTCTTAGGAAGTATCCCTCATAAAACACAAAATGATTACAAATGAGAACATGAAAAACAAATTCAGCAGGAGCTTGTGTCACTGGTTTCTCCCTCACCCTTTTACGAGGAGCTCCTGTTCTCAGCTCTCAGCTGGCTTGGGGAAGGCTTTGGGGCACAAACACCACAAATGGCAGCCCAGGGCTGGGCTTGGAAAGGCAGATTTTGGAGAGCAGTGCAGATGAGCTCTCTGGGGCTGGTGAGAGGCAGGCACAGCCTCAAGAGTGGCAGGCAGAGCTCTGCCAAGATCGACCCACTCTGCTCTGTGGCAGGGCATCAATAATTTTGCTTAGATACGGCTCATGTTGGGGTCTCATTTATTTTATGGCTGGAAGCCATAATATAGTGAAAAAGAGGATATTTTCCAGAAATTCTGTGAGGGTGGTGAGGCACTGGCACAGGTTGCCCAGAGAAGCTGTTGATATCCCAGCTTGGAAGTGTTCAAGGGCAGGCTGGACAGGGCTTGGAGCAGCCTGCTCAGGTGGAAGATGTCCCTGCGCATGGCAGCAGGGCTGAAACTAGAGGTCCTTTAAGGTTCCTTCTGACTCAAACCATTCTGGGATTCTGTGTTCCTCTGGCAATGCTGAACTCCCACTGATTGTGCAGAATCACAAGGAATGGTCATACAAAACAGAAAAACTCACCTGGTGTTGTCCCAGCAATCCCATCCAAGGCACAGTCTGTGGCTCCCTGATGCCCTGGTCATCGAGCCCGTTTGCACAGAAGCAGAGGAGCAGCCCTGAGCCCCCAGCATCCCTTCTTCAAGGCACACATCCCTCTCCCCCAGCACCCAGCCAAGAGAGAGTCAAACCCCCAAACATTCCCCCTGGGCTCTTGGCTCCCTTTGGTCACCCTCACAGCCATTTCTTGGTCCCTGCCACAGCACAAGAACAGGGGACTGAGTTGGGGTGAAGTGAAGCTGTGCAGCCAGTCCTGCTCTGCCATCCCCACTGCCTGCATGACTGCAGGGGTCAGGGTGCCTCAGCCTTCATCGTCTCTGGCACATCAGGCTCTGCCATCCAGGTCAGCATGGCCAGGCCTTGGGGTGCAGCTCTGTCCTGGCACACCTCGTGCTGCACACAGGAACGGCTGCTGCTCACAGATCTCCCTTCTCCAATTACCCCGAGCTGTGTGGGTGTGTTTGCCCCAGAACTGCCAGACGAGGCCAAGCAGGTTGTTCCAAGGTGCTAATCAGCATCAGAGCACAGGAACAAGCTGCTTTGTTCTGAGGCATCACAGCCCATTTCCTCAGTGGGGTTGCTTTGCTGACTCGGAGCAGCTCTTTTGCTGTGCAGAGGCTGCTTGATCTTAGAAAGAGGGAGCTGGCAGGGAGAATGCTGGAGGCCTGGGCTCTAGTCCCAGCCTTGCCACAAGGTTTCCAGGAAAAGGACCTGGGCTGTGATCTGCTCCCAGCCTGCAGCTGCTCCAGTTCTCAGTGGCGAAGTTCCTCCCTCCATCAGCAGCTGCCCTCAGCCCAGGGCCAGAGCTGGTGGCTGCACTTCCACCCATTTAGCTCACAAAATAAAAAGAAGATATTTTCAGAATTATTTTCAATCATAAAGGCTTATTCATCAATCCTTCTGACTTATTTCTCTGAAGGTTTGAAACCCAGGTTATAGGCAGAGCTCTGACAGCCACCAAGGATCACATTCTGCCTAAAAGGAGTTTAACTTTTCATCCTCTCATGATCTGGCGAAGATTTTGCTTTCTTGACTTCCACAATGTCTCCCAATACGCCAGTATGTTCACAATGATGATGTTGCAATCTGAAGGGAGACAAGAGTATGGTAAAAAGATCCCCAAATGCTGAGCAAAATGGGAAGGGCCACATGTAAGGCACATGGAGAAGGGCACCCTTGGCAAGCACCCCTCCTTCCACCCAGCAGAGCAAGGAGTGGAGACATCTCAAGTATTTTGGGTGCTGAGCCTCCCTTCTCTTTAATATCTTTACTTTCTTTAATATCTTTCAAAATAATTTTCTCCCAAAAGATCAAAGTAGGCAACCCAGGAGTGGCTTCACATGTGCCATGTGCACACAAAACATTTGCAGAAGCCCCAGTCTTGACAAGTGACATGGAGGAAGTAACACAGAAACTCCTGACAATAACCACAATCACCTGGAGTTTTGGGTAAAAGGGAATTTTTTGATATGCAGGGAATTTTTTCTGGACTCCAGGCCAGACTGTTGGTTTTTTAAACAATGGGTATCAAGCTGTGATCATAGGCTTGAATCACATTAAGGTTAACCCAAGATATGTAAAACTCAGCAGTCTCCATTTGTGGGATTTGTGGGAGGTTTTTCTCATTACATGGTTTAGACTTGCTGCCTGGGGTTAGTTGTTCCCCACACAAGATCCAGAGAAGTCCACTGCTGAGGGAAAGCCCAGAACAGGCTGGACTAGTGCTGTAAGAAGAAGGCAAGTCCTCCTCACCTCCCAGACTTTAAGACAAACACATTCTCCAATCCCACTGTCCCCATAAACCTGGAATGAGCTCTCATCTCTCTCAGGTGTGCTGAGGGGAGGGACCTGTGAGCCACACCATGAGGATGGACACTTGCTCAGGGCTCTGCACTCAGGGGAGACCCAGGACTCTGTGAATCCCAGGACATGCCAGGGCCAGGCACAATGAACAACAGGGAAAACCACTGAATTTTCCAGCAGGAATCTGATCACATTTGGGATGAACCTTGATCCCACACCAACACTGCATGGTGTTGGGAAATGACATTAGTCCTCCTGATGGAAACAAAACCAGTCCATTTCCAGCACGTCCCATATGATGGTGCCTTCCTAGACTCTCAGCACTGCTCAGGCTGAGAGCAGAAACATTTTCCCTAGGGAAAACAGACTCAAAATATCTGTTTGTTCCAAGGAAATAATTCAGTACCTCTAAAGAGCATCTTGTTCTGTGACTTGGAGTCTCTCTTGTGAGAGCTGTTCTACCATTACTGTTCAGTCATCCTGGAGGTTCAGGAAGGGCAAATACAGGTCAATAAATGGGATGATGAAACAAAACCCATCCATAATGATGATATCAGAGTGGAACTAAATCTTTTTGATGTCATCCAGCCACTCACTGAAATCTTCAGTGACTTTGTGCTGTGAGAACGAACAAGCACAGGAAGAAAGCACTGTCAGCAAGAAGGTGGTGACACTTGGGGCTGTCACCCCACAGAACCCTCCATTTGCTTCAGACCAGCTGCTGGCTGGAAAGGGGGATGTCTGTGATCCCCATCTCCCTAGATTTGGAGAAGGCAGATGTCCCAGGCAGGGCAGGAGCTCCTGGGTGCTGATGGCATGGGGATGCTCATCCCAAGGGAGCAGCCTGGGGTCTCCTGCCCACCGGGGCTCTGCAGGGACCCCTGCCCCACTGACCCACTCAGTCTAGTGCTGAACCAGTGACTTTCGGGCCCAAAGGCAAGAGCACTCTCAACCAAATCACCCTGAATTGGTTATTTTTAAATTACATTTGCTAAAAGTAAGAAAGAGCAGAAGAGCTGGGGGAAGCAGGGAGTCACGTTTGCTCTTCGTTGCTCTAATCATTTACATTTCAGTGACAGCTTTACTGCATTTATTTCAAGTCAGCTTTGCAAAAGCCCTTTATTAAGCAGTGCAGAGCTCTGCTGCAGAATGTGTTCCAAGTCCATAGTGGCATTTTGGATGTGTCACATCACTGGGCTGTGAGAGCACAGGAAGGAGCACGACCTCCCACAAGTGCTCACAGAGAGTGAGCCCGAGCCAACCTGGACAGGGTGCTTGGCTTGACATGACCTAAAAGAGTTTCTTTTTAAATTTCCCTTTGAAGTTAAACAGACTCAGACAAAGCACAACAAAACTGATTAAGAGCTTTCTCCCACCTTTATGATACTTTAAGGTCTGTGTGCCATTCAAATACTTTTAGCTGCACATGTGATGAACCTACCAAGGAGGTGTGGATAATTATAATTATAAAAGTGGGCAAGGAAAGAAAAGGGAATTTTTCCTCCACTGAAAGCTGTTCACCCACGTCTTTCCCTGCTAAATAACATGACATTTGCAGACAGTGCTGACTGCCCACAGCCCACCTGCTCCAGTGTGACAGGGCTGGTTGCTCGTGTTCTGAGCATGAACTGGAGATAGAACAGTATCTCTGCTGCCCTCAGTGCATGGCTGTTCCTCCCCTGCCAGGCAGGATGGGGAGGACGAGAGGCAGGAATCTGCAATCATCTCTCACCTCTAAACCTGCTGAGTTTGGTACAAACTCCTGCAGGAGCCAGCAGAGACCTTTGCTGCCTCCCTGCACACCAAGGTCTCTGGCAGGGGAACAAAAGCCATTCAGCCCCCAAAATCAGGACACGTTTTTGCCAGGTTATGTCATGACATTGGGCAAGTTCGGACTGGGGCACGCGGTCATAAAGAACACCAGCCACCCAGAGCTGGGGGTGACAGGGGGACCATAAAACTCTCCCAGCAACTGCAGGCAGGCCAGTGCCTCCCCTGAAGGACCATCAGCTCATTTGGGGCTGCCAAGGACTCTTCTCCTGCTTCAGGACCTGCTGCAGAGTCCTGTGCGCTCTTATTAAGAAGGAGCTTTGTGGTTCACAGTCTGCACAAGCAGTAAACTACATTGGAATTGACCCCAAAAATATTTTTAAAAAGCAGAAAAGTTGATTTTTTTAGGTTTTCTTTCCCTTCCCCCTCCCCTCCTTTTTTTTTTAGCAGAAAAATCTGGTCTTTTGAAAGTTTATTTTGAAATTGAAATAAGGCTGAGTGGGGCCTACACTGAAACAGGGATTGCAGCTAACAGAACGTCTCTGTATGGAATACAACAAGGAAATTATTTCCTCAAGGTGGAAATTTATTGCTCCAAGGTGGAAGGCAGAGTGTTTTAAAGAGGTTTTTAATTAATAAAGGGAAACGTGCCAAGAATGTGTTGCATGTTTGAGCTCTCTGCATTAAATACTGCTAACCTGTTGAGGGCTAATTTAGGCTTCAATTAATAAATAACAATGCACACAGAGGCATAAACAGCCTCCTGCACCTTCAGCAAAATGCATCTAGATGGCTCTACCACATTTTAAACAAATTTTAGGCAAAGAGGTGTTGTCTCTTGGGGTGCCAAGGAGCTCAGGGCACTCGTCTCCTCAGGTCAGGACACAAAGCCAAGTACCAAATGCCCCTGGAGCTGGAGAACAGCAGTGTGGTAGGGCTTGGCAGGATATTCACAGCATCCCTGGAACAGGAAGGGACTGTGAAACACTGGAGAATTTTTCTGTTGGGCATTTTTTTCCACAGTAATGCATTCTCACCCAAAGCCAGGATGCAATTTCCCAGTGGTCCCAGTCCCTTAGGTGTAAAGTCTCACTGACTTTCATCAAAACCTAATCCTGCATGGCCTAGATTTTCAAAGGCATTTAAGCTCTTAAACTTGCAGGTTTGTGCTGAGTGGGATTTTTTTCAAAGCACCTCAACATTTTAAGTGTCTCAGGGGGGAATGGTGCCAAATCTTATCCTACAAGTTTTCTTCCTCGTGGTCCCCAGGTGAGGCATCTCCTGGCACTGGGTTCCACAAGTTCAAAGTGTGAGGCTCCACCAACAAACACACACTTACCCTGATTTAAATTTCTCCCCACTTTCCATGCACCAATTTTCTCTCTCATAGACAGTCAGCCCAAACTGGAGCATCTAATCCCCCATGCCTAAATTGTTCATTATTTCATGCACTTCTGCATGTCCTTCCTTCTCCCAGCGACACAGAATAATTAACATATAAAAGTCTGGTGATAAGTGAAGTTTACGATCCAAACTAGAGGAATGAAGGCTCAGAAGTGAACATTATAAGAGCCCTGTGCCCATAAACATCCCACTTCTGGTGGGCTACCCAGCCAATTAATTACAGGCAGAAATTCTGGCTGAGCATTCATTGCCCACATAAGCTCCTTGCTGAAAAATAAACCTCCAGAGTCGTCAGGAGAAAATGAAGTAAAAGATGGTGTGCTGGAGAGAAAAATACACACAGATCAAGAATAGGACATGACCTATGTTTTATAGGGAGGGAGGGTTTGTGTCTACTCTGCTGTAGTAAAAAATGAAAAACTCCCCTCCTTTAGGGAAAAGGAAACTGTGCAAGAATACAATGGCCAAGCCATGGGCTTCTCAAAAAATCAGGAATTATTAATGTTCACCTTTTCTCATAAGGTAATACAAGCATCAGCCCCTCTTGGCCAGGTGGCCCCTGACACCTGGGTACAGGAGAGCCTCACCCAGCTCCTGGGTTTGGATCCCCCTCTCTGATGTGGCTCAACCACGATCTCCACACTCATCCCTCTGCTGTACTAGAGGAGCTTGAGCATGGAGAGGGCCTGGAAACCTTCGGTTGTCCCCTCCAGGTGGGTGTGTGCAGTGCTGTCCACAGGTGAGACACACGGGGCAAAGGCAGTGAGGAGCATGAGCTGAGATCATTGAAGCCCAGAATGGTTTGGATTGGAAGGGACCTTAAAGATATCTCCTTTCACCCTCTGCATGGGCACAGATGCCACCCACTAGATCAGATTTCTTAGGGCCCCATCCCACCTGGCACTGAACACTTCCAAGAATGGGACAGCCATACATTTTCTGGGAAACTGTGCCAGAGTCTCATCACCTTCTGAGTGAAGAATTCCCTCCTAATATCTAATCCAAATCTGCCAGTGTGAGGCTATTCCTCCTTGTCCAGTCACTTCAGGCCCTCATCCAAAGTCCCCCTCCAGCTCTTTTGTAGCCCCTTTAGGCACTGGGTGGGGCTCTCAGACCTTCTCTTCTCCAGCCTGAACAGCCCCAGAGCAGAGCTGCTCCATCCCTCTGAGCACCTTCTTGGCCTCCTCTGGACCTGTTCTATCAGGCCCACATCTTTCCTGTGCTGAGCATCCCAGTGCTGGTCACAGGGCTGCAGGTGAGGTGTCACAAGAGTGCAGTAGAGGAGCAGAGTCCTCTCCCTTGACCTGCTGGTGACGCTGATTTTGAAGCAGCCCAGGCTGTAAGAAGTTGCAGCCGCTCTCTCAGCAGGGGATGGGAGATGGGACTTGTGTACAGCTTCAGCAAAAGCTCATTGATGTAAACAGCAAGAAAGATCTGTGACCTGCAGAGAGGGGGAGATGAGCCCAGACAGCTGCCTGTGGCTGCCAGAGCCTGTTCACTGAGCCAGCACTTCCCCATTCAATGTCCCAAACAACATTTCTCTGCCCACAGTGTGAGGCAGAGTGTGAGGCAGCTCACTCCTCCAAAGCCATCATCGTGGGTCACTGCCCAGTGTGGGGGGGTCCTGCCCTCCTGTCCACACATCCTGCACCCCACTGGCCCCTCAGAGCCTGGCACGTGCCACTCACTCCCTGCAGGGAGCCTGGTCCTGCAGCCAGAGCTCTTGGAAACCTCCGATGCTCGTGACTGGGTTTCTTGACATTAGCCAGGCCTGGCTATATATTACTGGGATATACAATTAAGGCTCAGAGGTTTGCATACAGTAGCTGGCTTTTGTAAGACAAGGAAATCAAGGAGTGTGACCAAGAGGGATTTTTCAATGTGAAAATTGAGTGCTTAAGGGTGCTTAAGCCAGCTGAGCCAAAACCACAAGGGGGAAAGGGCTGCCTAATAAAGGAGCAAACAATTGCATTTTGAGAATGGTAAGTATCAAACAGGTGAGGGGCTTTGAAGCTTAAATACATTTCATACAGACTCTGGGCTAGTGCAGGCAGTGGCACAGGGCAGGACAGTGAACTGGCAGCCACCCCAAGTGCCCAGAGGAGCCAAACCCCCACGCCCTCCATCCATCCCCTCCAGGCCATAGCACATGGGAACACACCTGGCAACAGCCTCAAGTAAACACTATAAGGATCTAGTAAGAAAATTGGAAGCAACACATCCATCATAGGAAGGATCTGGATGCTCCATGTGCCGTTTCCACAATGGCTCCATGAAACAGCTGGGTGCTTCTTACCTTCCCCAAGTGACTCAAGGCACAGCTGAGAGGGTGGAACTTGCTGTTTGATGTCACCACCTTATGAGGTCACTTCCATAAAAAAATACACAGGTAAAAGCAAGGGCAAATTCCTGGATAGATGAATTCCAGCATTAGCACAGGCTGATTATTCTTAATTTTCTGGGTTTGCACTGCTGAGCAGTTTAGGCACACATCTGCTCCACTCAGCAGGAGGAAATCAGCCATGGTGATGCTGTGTGGACGTGGGTATCATCCCTCCTGGCATCCCAGGGGAACAGCCTGCCTCCATGCCAAGGTGGGAGCAGCCAGCAGTGAGATGGAGAGCATCCCCCCATCCTGTCACCTGGCTAACAGCAAAACCTGCTGAACACCCCCATGAAGGGCTGTGTCTCTGAGCTCCAGGGGATTGTCCTCCCATTTTTGGGCACCCATCATGTCTGGAAGCAGTGCAGGAGCCTAAGCATAGGACCTTTGCCCTTACTGGCACCCAGCATGGCTCCAGCATCCCTGCAGTCCATGTGGACTGGCTGACCCTGACCAGAGAGCCTCTGGCAGCCATTCCTGGGCTCTTTGCAGAGTTCACTTGCAAATGAGTTGCCAGTTCCTCACCAAAGAATCCAGCTCTGTGACAGATCTTCAGCTTTTCTGTAAACAGGCCAGTGGGATAGCTCACATCCATGGTTGCTCCTTGCCTTGGACCTTTAGGAGAAAGAGCATTAACATTGCCAATTTATTTTGGTTAGTCAGCAGCTCTGTGCTGTGAGATTGGACACTCTGTGAGCACTTGTTCCAGGACACACACGTTTCCCGAGGTGTAACTTTGAGCAAGACAAAAATATTTGTTTCTTGGAGCAAACAGTGGTGAAAAATAGAAACTAGCTCATGCAGAACAAATCGTTAACTTCATTTAATTGACAATCCACTCATTAATCTGAGGCTGAAAGGGGCAGCAGAAATGCACACACCTAGAAGAAGCTGTGGAAAGTGCAAAGCTTTCAAAGTTGTTTTATGTTTTTTGCAGGGTCCCTTGGAGGAGGGAAAGGGAAAAGCAGGGCTGAAGACCTGGCAGGCTACAAGACAGCACAAAGACAGTTCTGGGGCAGGGACAGGGCAAACCCAGGAATTGTGTTCATTGCCCAAATCCATGGATGCTGCACCCCTGACCTCGCACTGAGCCATCTGGTGCACATAAACCAACCAAAAATTCCAGTGGGATCCACCCTGTGGCTTTACTTTGCTGAACCCCCAAGGTTCCAGCCAAGGCCAATGAAGAGGCAGTGACGACCAGCACAGCAGCCTGGACATGTCCCAAGGCATGCTGTGGTCCCTCCAGCCCCATCTTGGAGCCAGGGATGTGTCATGGACACGTTAAAAGTAACCACAACAATCCATCCTTCCAGCCTGGAGAGCTGGCTGGGTCAGGACATGTCCTCATCAGCCTTCTCATGTCCAAACTGTCTGAGGTGGGAGAGGTTAATTAATAGAAAACCCACCTCTTCTTCAGCCACTCCAGCACCAGACTGGGCAGCCAGGAGGAGGAGGAAGGGCAGGAGGAATGCCACTGCATCCAGACTGAGCCATAACTCACAAACTTTTGCTTTCTAATCTGTTCCTGCAGAGCTGTGAGTCCCCATTCCCAGAGCCCCTCAGCACATCTGATGCCACTGCCTCTCATTCCAATAAGATTTTTGCAGTTTACTGGACCTGAGCTCCCACTATGGGGAAAGCAAAGGATTATTCTCTGGCCCTGTTTCAGAGCTGGTGCTGTGAAGGTCTGATCTAGAGCCTTGCAGGAGCCTCTCAGTGATCCTGACACGCAGCACACTGCAGGCATCTCTCCTACTCTGCTCCCTCAGCCTCGAGTTTTTGCTTTTTAATTTCCTGTGGCCACAGAGCACCACTGGAGGGTCTCCCAGGGACAGTGTTTCCCATACACCACGGTCAAGGTTGGTGGGGGTGACAAAGTTGCATCAGTCTCAGTACAGGGGAGTTGCCAGCAAGAAGGCTGTTTCTGATGGATTATCCAAATATTTCAAGCCACAATCAGCCTTAAATAAAAAAAAAAAAATCAACACTCCAGGGGAATATTTAACCTGGTGGCTGGTGATCTGAACCTGGAAGCAAACAGGGAAAGGTGACAGCAGGAGCAGCAACACTCTGCCTTGGGGTGCAACTTGGGGAGCAGGTCTGAGCTGCCAGCACAGCAGAGGAAGCTGCATTTTGGGCAGCTGCTTGAGCCCTATTTTCACAGAGCAGCACAGCTCCAGCAATGCCACCACCTGGGAAAGGCCATCCCTTGTACACTGGCTACTTCTGCTCAGAGCAGGGCAAATTATGCTCAAGAGGAGCCTCAGGCTGAGTTTCCTGGCCCCAAACTAGCACCTACCACTAAATCCTTGCTGTTCAAGTTTGCTGTGAAGTTCCAGCTCAGGGAGACTGTGCATCCCTTCCCCACGCCCTATTTTTATATTATTATTTACATTCCACAGCAATGCTCACCTTGCTTACAGTGGGATGCCCCAGAAGTAATCAAGAAATTACTACATTATGGCTAAGTGACTAAAGTTATGGCTAAACAAGCATTGACCATAAAATTTGAAGCATTTCAAAACCATCCTTCTCATTCCTGAGTATTTTTGCCTCTTTGCTGGTCAGGATTCTCAAAAGTCCCAGCACAGTTTTGTGCCATAGCCAGACAGTGCAGCTCTCTGAGCTGAATTAGTTGATGGGGATTTTTTCCTCAAAGTATGTAAATAAATATCAATATTCTAAACCAAAGACCTCCCAGTAACTAAATATTATTTATCTTAAATTTATCTTCAAATTAAACAGCTTTGTCACATATGTACAATAATAAAGAAACAAATTACAAAGGAGGAATTTGATTTTATTGGTTTTATTCAAAGCCCACGCATTATCTATCAATTCTGAACAACAGACTTTTCACAGTTCATTAGAGATGTTGTCAAAACTTTGGGTGAAGCTCATTTCACTTCCCCACCAGTAACAGGAGACATCACAGCCTGGTTGTTTCAGTTTTATTTGCTCTTCAGAACAGTGACCATTTTCAAACCATATCAGGGAAATCCTCCACTTCACTGGGGAAAGGCACTTGTGAGAAAAGAACAGCTGAGCACGTCGTCTGAATTTGGGTCTTTTTAGGTATTAACTTGATATCCCAAGCAGGGTTACTGACAATAAACCCCAACATCTTGCTTCCTGCGTGTGACCAATTAGCACGTGACGGTGTGTTTGCTAAGGATTTACAAAAAATATCTTTCCCATTTTATCGACACAGTCGCTCTGGGTGGCAGCCCATGGCATTTTGCATCCCAAAATATCTGACAGACCACACACCTCGCATGAACCCCCGATATAGATCCTGGCCCATCTCCCTTCTGGGTAGCCGGTGGCTGTGCCGCCACTGTCATCTGAGCAATGCACTCGGCATTTCGGAGGTGTCAATCTCTGCTGCTGCACAGGGCATGACAGAGCACGCTGGGGACACTCCAGAGGGGCACTGCAGGGGGAGAGGCCCTCCTGCAAGCTTTGAGCAGCAGGAAATCTCCCTGCCAGCACTGGAAATCTGTCTCGGGGAGGATCACAGGATGAAAACAAAGACATTCAAACCACGGAGGAAATTATTTTAAACGTTGTCAGTGGGATCTGCAACAAAGTCTGCGACGAGTAATTCTAGCTATGAAAAAAAAGTGGGTGAGCATAGCTTCAGTGAAGGCCAGCTTAGCAAGAATCCTGCTAATGCCGCTTCCTTCACCGCCGGCAGCCCCGGCCAGGGCTCTGGGCACTTGGCCAAGCCACCCCCAGCCCGACCCAGCAGGTACTGGAGCATTACAACACCAACAGTGGCTCAGTCCTGCAGGGTGCTCAGCACCGACCTGGCCAAGCACTTAAGCACAAGCTCCTTTTAATAGTGAGGGAGCTGGGAGATCACTGGGACATTTTTGTGTTTGCAGTACCAGCACTAAAGTTTTCAGCAACTCCAAGATCCAGAGAGTGCTCAAACCAGCTGGGATGGAGCTTGGAGCAAACTGGTCTAGTGCAAGGTGACCCTGCCCACAGCAGGGGTTTGAAATGAGATGAGCTTTAATGTTCCTTCCAACCCAAACCAGCCTGTGGCTATGTGATTCTATACTCTCAGACAGGGAAAGGCTCTCAAGCAGCAACTCTCGATACAGCTGTTCCTGCCACTTGAGCTGAACTCCAAGGACTCAGCAGCAGCTTGCACTGCTCTCCCCAGTGTCCTTGCACTTGTCACTGGTCACTGGCAGAGATGAGGTACCAAAGCAGAGGGGACTGACCTGGCCAGGCTGCTCTTACACTGTTTGAAGTGCAGAGATGTACAAATCTATAGGAGGGAGGTGGCCAGGCATAGGTGAAGCTCATATGGCAGCTGCCACCAGTCCCTGTGGGCTTGGGGAACACCAACACCAAACCAGGGTGGGCTCTGGGTCTCATTCCAGCTCAGATTAGTTTCCAAAAAAAGATTTCTTCAAGACTTATTTATTGCTGGTTTTTCCACTACATCCTCCTGCAGAACCAGCAATGGGAAAGGACAAGCACAGGCATCCAAAGGGGTCTCAAGAATAAGGTACTGAAGGTCAGAAAAGCTCAGCCACACCTTTTACAAAGTATCTTCCCTCCATGGGTTTTGGAAATCAGGATTACAAGGAAAGAAGGATCCCATTTAAACACAAAATATAGGTGGACACTGTATTACAGCCATTTACATCCTGGTTAAACTGAGGCAGCAGCTTTGTCAATAAACTGAGCCAGCTTCACGTCTCTCTTGGTCAGCCCACCGCAGTCATGGGAAATCAGAGTTATCTGAACCTGTCACAAAGGAAAAGAAAGAGGTTACAAAGGCATTTTGATCTCTGACAGGTAGGCTGGACAGCAGTTCATTGGGAATGCCATCTGTCTCCACAGGGAGCTGGTTTTACTCAGTGCTCCTGGCAAGCACCAAGCTGGACCCTCCCTGCTCATGTAAACCAGAAGATGCTGTAGGTGAGGAGGCTTTACAGAGCCTGGAATTTCACCAGATGAGCCCCTTTGCAGAATAATACAGGCTTTGCATTCCTGGGTTTCATCCAAGAAGAGGTGTCTGATTAAATCATTCACTCTTTACATTTAAATTCCATGGATCAGTTTCATGAAGAACCCGGGCCAGTGACCAAGCTGCCAAGAGCTGAGTCAGGGCTCACATTTTGTTAAAAACCAGCTTCCCAAAGGTGAAAAAACTCTTAAGCTTGCTACAGATTAATAAAAAAAAGTATTTGGTGACACAGCTGCCTCACAGGTCTGTTTAGACTGAGCCAGATGACAATCTGGGCATTGTTTTGTCTTGCCTTTGACTGAGATTTTGGGAAGATTCAAAAGGAAAAAAAAAAAGACAAATTTCAAATATTCTAGAAACCCAAGAAAATCAGGAAGAGTGGGTGGTCAGTTTTTCCCCAGTGATCATTTAATGTCCCTTGAACATGAAGGGCTGATAAGGAAGGGTCTCTGCTGGGAGCTTCAGCTGCAGGGAGAGGAGGGATGTCCTGCTCTGGGGGTGGTGATCTGAGAGCTACAGGCTGCTTTTTTGGTGTATTTCTAATGGGATTGCCATATATTCACTAAATGCTACAACAAACAATGTGATACAATGCAATGAGAAGTATTAGAAAATAAAATTGAAGGGAGAGCAATAATTTCTCCCTTCACACAGCACCTTTCATTCGAGAGTTGCAGTAATCCCTGTAACCCTTGTAAATATGAGACCACCATCAGTTAGGTAATATTATAAACAAATTTTATAAGCTGCTATGTTGAGACATAGGAGCCTACAATTTTTAAAAAATCAAATCTAAATTGAGACTGCCAGGCTCCCATTTAGGTACCAACAGTCTGCTATCCTACACCACTGAGTTCCTGACCTGCTGCACAGACAGGAATGAGAGCTGGTGAGTAGTTTTAAAACAGTAATTTATTCAGGTTGGCTAAATAAGAGTTTAAAGACTTCTTTTTATTTTTAGATCTCAGCCAGAGAGGTGAAGCCACAGGCCCAACCATAGAGCTGGCAGCAGGCGCAAAGAGCTTCATTCCTGATTCCTCACCACTGCAAATCTCAGCATCTCTTTAAAATCTCAAATCTCTTTATAGAGACACTTCTCATTACCTTACCTTGTAGACAAGCTACAAATAAAAGGCAGAGAGAATGGGCTGGTGGTTTGGTCTCCTTAACTCCACTGCTGTGTGAGTAGCTAGGGCTGGTGAACACGTTACCTTGCTGTAGACATTAAACCATTCTGGGTGGTGATTCATCTTCTCTGCTTGCAGAGCAACACGTGTCATAAATCCAAAAGCCTAGGGAAAGAGACAGCAAAGAGGAAAATACTACTCCACTTGCCAGGATTGGCAAGATTCACTCCAAAATCTCAAAATCTCCTCAAGATGCCCCAGATGGCTGCACCTTGGGTTTGTGTGTGCTAAAGAGGCATTTGAACTTCTCATGCCACCTGTGCATTTCCCAAAGTGTCTGAAATGATCCCCTGCAGACCCTGGTAAATCACCCTGCTCAATGTGACTCAGCCCAGGACTCAAAGCTATTGCATGACAGCAATGATTTTACCTCTGGCATCAGCAGGAATTTTAAATATCTATTCCAAGTCTCCCATCCCCTACTGAGTCTTAGAAATGTGCCATTTCTAATTAAGCACCATGCCACAGTACGACCAACACTGCTTCCAGAAACACATCCCTCCATTTAACTATTTTGAAATTTATTTTACTGGGGAGAAAAAGGCAGCAGGTGGACCTGCCCCTCTGCTTTACGAGACATACTTTCCCTTTAAATTAGAGTTAAAATAGGTTTTCCAATCCTCTGTCCCTATATGCTCCCCCAGGACGAAGGTTTTATCAGAGACTCAAAAGGAAAATAATAGCAGGCCCTTGCCAAAATACTTAGGAGCAAATCACTGCATTATAAAGAAAATGAGAATGTCCATGCAAATCAAGACTGTAATTATGCAGTGGGGCCTGAAGGGCCTGGGAGCGTGAGCGGGACGCCTCTCAGCAGCAGGCTTTGTTCATACCAAGCTCCATCCATCAGGTTCAGGACCTGAATTAACATGCAAAGCTGGAGGAACATCCACATTACAGTCTGGTTCAGATTATAATACAACAAGCTCCACAAAAGCATACCTGATTTAGGTACGTTTTTAGTGCTAATTTATGGAAGAGAATGTATATAGCCCACATTCCACCAAGCGATGGCCATTTCAAACAAACATGTGGTCAATGAATAACATATAATGGTTGATAATAGTTTCAAGTCTTTTTCCCTCTCACAAATTGCAAAAACCTTTAAGGAAAAAAAAGAATTGGTGCCTGGATGAAGAATGACTTTGTTGGTCGCTTTGCCAGTCAAATGAATGCAAACGTTATAATCAGAGAAAATCATTCCAATGAGGTTTGTCATTTGGAAATCACCAAACTGTCAGCAATTAAAAAGCTTTTTTTCTTTGACCCAAGAGCTTTCCAAAATTCAGAAGAATCTAACTTCCCTTGAAGCTCTCGCTCGGTTTAGTTTTACTTTGAGTGAACAATTACTTTTAAAAATTTGCCCATGTTTCAGCAGCATGCTTTGAACTAAAAAGCTGCAAGTTGTGCATCAGATGTTAGCAATGATTTGGAAAACTTCTCCTTTAATAGTGTTGATTTAAATGTTTTTAGAGTGTCTATGCTCTTAATATTCCAACACAGCAATCTATGCACAAATATATCCTCAGAAGTTTAAAACAGCAATGAGTCTGCAACCAAATTGCCTGTACAGAAACAAATAGCAAGGGAAAAAATAAAAATAAATGTATAAAACCCCCTAGCAGGTTTGTGTATGCTCTATTGGTGTCTGTTCATCCCAGGAACTACCCTACCCATGTACAGACCCAGGCCATGCTGCAGACACTGATGGTGAGACAATAATCACTGCTCCAACAAAAGCATATAGAGAGAATTACATAGGCAAATTATTCTAAAAAATTAATTTGCTCTGTAGACCTTTCTCCACACTTCAGATGACAAATCCTCCTCATCAGCAGACCACCAAATCCCCCCAGTCAGTGCACCAACATGACATCCCACTGCCCCTTCCCTGCAGAGAGTAGAGTCTCCAGCTGGATAAAATGGACACCGGTCACAAAACTGTTCATCCTACCCAAGACTGCTCAACTTGAGGCTGTCCAAGTCGTGAAAAGGAAGAAATTCCTGCACAGAGGACTCTCCCCAGGACACGTCCTGATGCTTGTGGCTCCAGCTGCCTGCAAGTGTCCCAGTCAGGGCAATCCAGAGTCCCAGTGAAGGATGAAGCCTGCCTGCCCTGCTCGCAGACGTTCTCCCTCATTGCACATTACCCACAGCAACCTTGCATTTCAGTTTAATTACAAACAAAATGTATCTCTCACTAGAAAATGAGCTACGGTTCTACTGAGCAATTTCACCAACACAATCTCCATTAAGGTCTTAAATACTTCCTTTGCTAATTAAATGAATTGGAACGCTATTGTTTATTAATCACCTTTATATTTGTAGAGCCTTAACCTTTCTTTGGGAAAATACAACTGGCTCTGGAAGGAAAAGATCTTTAGGTTTGATTAGATATGAAAACACTATTACACAAAATCAGTTTGGACATTTCTTCACGTCTTGAAACTTGATCGGTAATTTGGTCTAATTGGTGATCAAGGAAACTATCTTGTGATCAATTAAAGTAATTACTGCATTCCGGCAACACGACCAACCTTAATTTGAGCAGGAGTCTGCACTTCTTCAACTTTAATTAAAAATAATGAAAATTATTATGCAGTCTGCAGTGCAAGATCATTGTCAAGACTGCACTGGTGGGCAGAGTTTATCAGACCATCACACATTTCTTGATGAAAGTGGGACAACCACTTCACTCATGACACTGAGACCCAACATAGTCTTGACTTTCACTCTATTAATAACAGGGATCTGCAGTCCCTCGGCCACAGACAATGATTCTGATTTTTCCCTCAAAAATAAAAAGACAGAAGAAAGGTTTTGTTCATTTTCCAGAAGCCATAAAGAAGTATTAAAAGAGACTTTGATGTAGTAAATATTATGAAGTATTGAATTTTTTCAGTAATAGGCATATTGGACACATTTTTAACCTAACCCTTTTAGGGCATTTGGGCTAAAATAGTATCCAGACATTCAGGGAACTCCACATAATTGGAGTTCTGCTACCCAAGGGATAGCAAAGTACAGAATCCCTGCAACAAACCATGAAGAGCAATACAAGTAAGAACTGAAGCAATCCTGCACAGAAGAGATGCCCTGGGTGCACTGCTACATCCCTTCCCTTCATGTCTTTTAAGATCACGAAATAAGGAAGTAAAAACTAATGGTGTTTCACTTGTAACATCACATCTAAAATGTTTCTTAAATACTACCAGCAATATGTCTCCATGAGATAAAAATTTAGGGCTACTCTAAGAAAAAGAAGCTAACCTAAAAAAAGTGAAAAAACCCCAAGGTAAACTTTACAAGAATTCATCTATCTCATAATGTTTTGTGACTGGTCAAGCTGCTCTTGAAACTGATATAATCCACAATCACAAAATAAGACTTAATGTTACTTTTGTTGCCTGAGAATGGGAAGAGCAGGGCCAGACACTTTGCTGTCAGGAGTGGGAGGAAAGATGAAATTCCATCCACCCCTCTGCTCCGCACAGCGCTGCACAGCTCTGGGAGAACCGTGGGATCCCGGAGCTAATCTGCTATTATTCTTCCTTTCACACTTCTTAAGCAAGGAATCCATTCATCTTAATACTTTTTAAACACGCTGCTTTTGTACAATGCTTGCCAACATTATCTTGATGAGTTATACATCAAAGGCTCACGGGTCGTTGTGTTGTGCTCATACATCACCCACCGCAAGTCCCCCGTGATGGATCACCCCGTGCATCTCCAGGAGAAAGCAGCTGACAGCACTTGACTCCAAGTGGAGATATTTAAGCAAAGCAGCTGAAAGGCTCAACAATATAATCATGCACATTTTTTATTTGTTTGTTTGTTTTAAAATGAAGTGTGCACTTGGGCTTCTTAAATCCTCTGGACGCCCGGCCAAGGAAAGCGTGTGCTAATCACAAGTACATTAAGGTTTCTGCCTCCCATCTGTCATTATAATGCTGGAGGTAGCATTAACCCTGACCTTCTGCAGTGTGAGGGCTACCTGTCTTCCCTTCCCCCGCCACCCAGGCTGCATCTGTACCATTTATCAGTGGGAAATTAATAAATGACTCAGGTTACAGTGACACTGTCACACAGGAGATGACATCTCACACATCTGCTCTCCACTCACCTGAGTAAAAAGTACCCAGGGTACAGCATGTATTCTCCTTAGCAGCTTGACACTTGTAACAATCAAATCAATCATTACAGTTCACTCCCAAACACCAGAAGCTTTCCCACATCCAGCTGACATTACTTCCTAACAGTGAGCTACAAGCCAGCAGATAAAAGGAAAAAGCTCTTTAAAGTCAAGATATTATAAGTCAAGATATTATAAGTCAGGATTAGCTGCTAGTCACAAGGGCTCTCATAACATTTTACGGAAAAATTAGTCTTTGTTTAATTTTGATCCTATTTACTTCATCACTAAATACATTTATTATATAAATATGCATAAAACATGTCACAAAGCTACATTCTTTATCTGAAAATGACAACACAGTTAATACATAAAAAATCTAATTAGTATTTAGGAAGGTGATAGCAACACAGAAACACAGGTATTCATTCCCAAAACCACATGCTCATATTGGGATTCTTGCCTGTTGGCATCATCAATCTACCTGAACCATCCTCAGGGACGCTGGATCCACATGGCATTAGATATTTTCCTCTGGATTTTTTTTGTCTGTGTGTGGATTCATGCACAACATAAATCAGGTGAACATCTTCCCACTGCTCCCCCCCTTTTTAACATCAATCCATAAACAGTGGGACAGTAATTAAGAATGCAAATAATCATGCACCAAAATAGAGCTAAACTCAGGTTACTCATGTCCCACATCTCTCTGCTGAGGCTTCAAGGCATGGACAAGGCAGATCAGGCATTGTGCCTGCAATTCCCTGCTCTCTCCATTCCACCCCATCCTGGCATGGGCAGCCAGCAGGGTCTAAAAGAGAACAACACCCGATGAAATTTGGTTTTCTTCTCTTTAATAGCTCGAGCAGAAAAATATTGTGAATGGAGGCAACCCTCCCATTCCACAGCATCACTTCTCACTGGGGAAAGCAGTGCTCTTAACTCTGAAGGATATTAATGAGGGGAAAGGATGGAAGAATAATACTAAAGACACTCTGGCACGGACTGAGATGCCATTTCTGTCTTTATAGCAATATCTGAAACCATAACCCCCACAATTCCAATTTCCAACTGAACTGTCGATGCTTTTCTGTGTTTTCAACGTTCTTCGAAAATCCAGAGCTGACCACTCACATTCCCCATGCTTATCTGCACACATCACTTACAAAAGTGCAACGCTGCTTTACACTCCAAAAAAAGTTACCTTTTTACATTCCTAGTGCAGCTGTAAACATTGCTGTGTTAGATGTGCAGCAGAGAACGTGCAAACCTTTACACCATGTTCTCCAAAGAACGCTGTTTCTGTCTCCCAACACTTGTTTACAATTATGTCAGTGAAGAAACCAGCTTGCCAGCTCTGTATCAAACATTTTTGACAGCAAAAGCACAAACACTGATCTATTCTAAGTAGTTTGCCACTCTGTGTAATCTTGGAAAAGGCATTCTTGCCTTTGATTCTAAAAATGTTTATACTTCGTACATTATGCAAATAGTTTTTATATATTAAGAAATAATGCAAGCAAAGCTCAAGTTAAATTAAATTCTTCAACAATAACCTTGCCAAAGCACTGATTTTCCTATTAAAAAAATTATTCCAATTTGTTGATCTTACATTGGATGAAACATACTGTAACAATCTTCATAATTTATGTCCTGTTGGGACACTATGATTTAAAGTAACATAATACAGACCAGCATCACTGCTAATCTAAACCACCTGACCAGATAAACAACAGTTTCCCCTTCTCTCTTCACTGAGAGTATTTCTGTTTATTGTCATATGATTTACCAATTTGAGGAACATGAAGAATAAGTGGAGGCAGAGAGGAGTGGGGCTGGGAGGCACAGCCTTGCCTCAGTGGGGACGTTTCTCACCCAGGGACCGTACAATGTCAAGAGCCGCAGGAGATGACAGAAGGCAATTTCAGGAATGCTGTCCCAGGAAAAGCCCATGCCACTTGTGGAAAAGGGAAGTTTGCACTCACTCAGCACCCTCTAGACCCAGTGCAGCACTAGACACAACACAGTTCTGGCTGTGCTTGAGATGCAAATCTCCAAAGGGATCAGAGTCCAAGGCTTCATCTTCCCAGCTCAGCGGTGACCAAAGCTGTGACATCACAGAATCTGAACAGAATGGTTTGGGCTGGAAGGCCTTCAAACACCATCCCGTTCTACTCCCCTGCCACAGGCAGGAACATCTTCCACTATCCCAGGCTGCTCCAAGCCCCATCCAACCTGGTCTTGAACACTCCAGGGCTGGGGCATTCACAGCTTTTCTGGGCACCCTGTGCCAGGGCCTCCCCACCCTCACAGGGAAGGATTTCTTTCTGTGTCCAATCTACCCTCCTCCACTTTAAAATCACTAACAATCATAAAGCATATGTAAGTGTCATTTGCCCCATCTGTATTTCAACCAGTTTGAAAAGCAAATTCCATTATTTTGCTATGGTCAGAGGACATGGATCAGTGCAAGGAAAGGGACTTTGAGGAAGGCAGAGAGCACTGAGCTGCTGCACTTAAATCCTGCTCCTTGCTTTGCTCTTCTCCTCTCAAGCTCATTAAGCATGCAAAAAAACCCTGGTGTAAAATCTGCACAACAAACCTCAACCTGATCTTTTCTAAGCCTGTTTATATCAGGATTTTAACAACTGCTGAATTTAGGCCTTGTTTCTCTTACTGCTAATTACAGAACACAAAATGTTACACGTATTACCTTCTTCTTCATCACATCTTGACTCTTCCAGCAGCCTCCATGCTGAGGATATTTTTCTTATTCTCCTTTTTAATATGATAAGTGATTGCACTTACCATGACTGACTTTCATGAATAGAACACAGACAATATTCTTGGTGATTCAATAAACTGACTTTGCAGCAAAACTAATCACCTGTTCCACCAGAAAGATTTATAGACTTCATGGAGTAGAAGTGAGAGAACATGGAGAAGTCTTAAGGCAGCTTAAAAACCTTCTGGAAGTGATAAAAGTTTCCATTCCAATACAACCATATTACAAAATACATTCGTTTGTTTATAGGTAGATAAATATAATGAGAGTTGCCCATAATAACTTCTGCAAAATAAGCAGATACCCCAAGTCTCAACCACACCTGGAACTAGGTCATGTGGTATTTGTGATGCATCATTTCATATCAAAATAAAGAAATGAAATGCTTTTATTTTTACCTTTTTCCCCCCAAGTCCCTCAGCACTTTTAAACATAGACTAGTAAGTATTATTTTATTTATAGATAATTGTAGATCTCTAAATTATATTTTCCGGAAAAAAAAGGGAAATAATCCCAGGTTTCAGGACTGAACTAGAACATGGAAGAAATATTTCAGCCACGTCATAATCTCAATGCAGCTCTCCACCTCCCAAGCCATTTTTGTGTGCTTTGCGTTAAAAAATGGAATATAAAGGTTGCCCTTAGGAGGTTTGCACCAAATAAAATAGCTATTTCAAGAAACATGACTTTTTAAAATGAGCTTTTTGCACCCTACCTAAAAACATGAAATACCACAGTGAAGTCCCCATTAACTGAGCACCTGCTAAAGTAATCAGGCACTTAAAATAATAAACTCTCTTGGCTGCACAACTGAAAGAACAATGATAATTTGACTTGTTAAAACTAATGTTTGGTCCAGCAAATCAAACCCCTGGCTGTACTGTAATAAAGCCATCATACAAACCACAATAAAAATAAAACAGTAACAAGGTGCAGGGAGTCCCCTTCTGAATTCAGGCATCTGAGCCCTCAGCTAAGGCAGAGGGCAATGAATCATCCTCGACAGCACAGTGCCAGGTATCATACACAAAGGTATCATAAACCAGAGCAAACCAGAATTAATTTAAGTGAATTAAATCTATATTGGAAAGTTTAAACTTTTAGAACGTTCTAAACTTTTAAAAGTTTAGAAACTTCTAAAAGTTTCTCAACCCCCCTGACTTTTACAGAGTGCAGGTATGGTGTAGAAGAACAGAGAAGTTCTTTATCCCATCACGCCACATTTTGGATGAAACAGATTTGACTGGAGCAGGACAAAATATTCTGCAACTTTCTCTAATGTTTGTTTTTACTCACATGTGAAGGAATGATTTCATTCTGTAGACATGAAAGTGAAGTTCACATGCCATCCACGCTGTTGATAACGCAGGGATGCTCAGAAAAAACTCTCCTCGGTCTTTTGGCCAAGATTACATACACTATCAGTTTAATATCCAACATCTTCTCTGCTGAGCATCCAAGGGCAATCATATCCTGCCTCTGATAATCCTCTAAATCTCTGCCATTTATGATCCTAAGAACACATCAAAGACTGGTAAGAAAGGCTTTGCTTTATGATGGATTAAGAGAAGATGTTGGTCTCATGACCATTTCATCTTCCACGATCCTGTCAGCTTTTTTGGTTTAGTTTGGTTTTTTTAAAGACAAGTTCAGCAATTCATACATGCAACAAAGAAAACATGATGGAGATGTGAGGAATTTGGACAGGTCCTCCCATCATTCTCTCAGCCAAACCAGAAGTTAAAAAGATCTAGAGATTTGCAATAAAGCAAACTAAGGATCATTTACTGCAGATCCAGTCAGGGAATCATTTCACTCAACTGAACTGCTCAAGGTGTCCTACTGTATAGTCAGAAGGAGTTTTAATGTTTGGACACCTTTTATAGCAGAAAAATTTAGATGACACACAGGGGCAGTGAACTCAGAAGATTTACCTGGGCCAGCACTGGAAGGCTGCTAATTTATATTGCATCATAAAATTCAAATGTTATTTTGCAAACAAGACATTTCAAGTCTAGAAACAACCGATCATTTGTGAAAAAAGAGTAGGACAGACCAAGAATTTTCCCAGACAAGATGGGGCATCCTTCAAGCTCTGCACAGTCAGGTCCCTTGCCTGGTCTGCCATGCCCACTGTTCCCTCTGGGATCTGTAGGTCACCTCGAGCTGAGCTTCATCTCCTGTCTCTGCTGTTTGTAAGAATGGCTGGAGCAGGTCACAGAGAAAAGGATAAAAGAAGCTACATTAAGCTGTATTATTAGGACAAGGCTCACCTAACTACCAACAATTCGGGTACTCAACCTGCACTTAACATTGCCCACTGTCTTCAGACCCCTTCATATGTTCCAAGGGCATGCCTGGAAGTGACACAGAATGCTTGATGAGCAATATTTTGAGAAGTTCTATAGAGTTTTTTGTTGGTTGTTTTTTTACCACAACACAAAGGTCTCTCTGGCCATTGGTCCATCTGGAAACAGAGACACAGACTCAGGAGGGGAGGCAAACAGAAATTCTGAGTTCTCCAGTGAACACCAAATTTCTTTTAGAAATTCATACAAGCACACTAGAAATGGAAACCCTTTGTACAACTCTTGGGGATTTTGTTAGATTGGACTTTGCAAGAGGCGTGCATAAACCCAACATTCTGGGCTTCTAGAGCTATCAGTATTTTTGCTCGTTACAAGCACCCACCCATTGCAAGAAAGAGTAAATGTTCCTCAGCCAGGGACACCTTGGACATACACAGACACATATTTAACTGTCTGGTGTTATCCTCACCCCAGTCCAAAGAAAATCACAATAGATCATATAATCAGGATTTTTTCCTCTGATCCTAGGAAAAAAAAAACATTTTCCTTCAAAGCATCCTTAGCAATAAATAAACCCAACAGTGCAGTGCTGACTCAGCACAGGGCTGCCCACGCACCACTGTGCTCCCACCAAACCCCTCCAAGACATCACAAACAGTTTCGTGTTTGCCCAAAATGGCTTTTCATCTCAGCCAAACAAAACTAAAGGAATTAAGGGCAAGAGGAAGAGCAAAAAAGGAAGCTCTCCCCCAAAAAAGCCACGTGAAGTGGGTCTGCAGCTTTATAAAAGAGGGCAAAAAAAAGACCTCCACACGCCTCGCCCTGATAAACAACGGCCCTGCCAGTGGCTTTCCAGAGCAGATGTAACGTTTTAGCCAAACGTGATTGTTTGTGAAAGAAATAATTCTGATCAAAACCCGAAATTGCAGCCAGCAGAAGAGCTGCACTTCGTCACGCTAATCCGGCCTGACGGGGAGCGGCGGGCGGAGATTCCTACTGCGAGAGCAGCAGATGCGAAAG
>VZTB01005006.1:48062-66228 GCA_013397245.1 Thryothorus ludovicianus
GAAGAGCAGAGCGCGCAGCGCGCCCCCGCCACTTCAAACCCCTTAACGTGTAAAACAGTGTGCATTAAAGCCTGAGCCGGCTCACGGCGGGATTAACGGATGTCCGCTAAGTGGGTTTGATGTGCCTTCGCTGAGTAATGGTTAATTTTGAAATAAGGGCAAAGTTGTAGTTTTATTTTAGTTTATTCTGCCAGCCGGAGTCCATTTTTAATTACAGAGAATAGTATCCCAAAGCGTGTCGCTCCTTTGTGGGAGTATGAGAAAGTGAGAGCTGCTGGTGTTCAAGGCAATTTACAGTTTGAAAATGTAGGCAGGCGTTGCTCCAAAAGAAAGGGGAAGCAAAAGGTTAAAGAGCCAGGATTGCATTTAACCAGCATCATACCAGTGCTCCCATAAAAATAAATTTTATTGCATAAAGGAGTTTCAAGAAACCAGTTTTCCGTAACTGAAAAGATAAAAAACATTAATCTGAGAGATCATCTTCTTCAAAAGAGGCAGTCATACTTGCATTTTCCCAAATGGAGCTATTCAACTGAATTCAAACCCACTGAATTTTCCATTCATTTTCCAAAGGTGTTTCATCATGGAAAGTGCCCAAAATGTAGCTACAATTAGATTGACTTGCTCCCATTTATCTCTTTGAGCACTACCCATATGGCTGATAGAACATTATTTTTTCTGTTTAATTGAAACAATCAATCTGTGCAGATGAAAAAAATAGAGAAACTTTTGCTACAAATCTACAAGACAGCTTGAGAGATCCAAAAGGCATTTTGACAAATAATTTCATTGCATTTTCAGATCGATGCATGCAAGAAGCATAAGAAAAATGCTGTAATAATTTTTACTTGAGTGATAATAAATCCATCTGTTAAGAAAAGCATTTATATTGGAGTCAACTGGAGAGCAGCCCAAAGGTCATCTGGGCAGTGGAGTGCATAAAAGGAGATACAACAGGTCTGCTGAGGGGGGAAACTCAGCAATTAGAAACACCACACCCCAATAATTATAAACAATAAAATAATGGTTTATTCTAGGGAGAAATATGACTTAGCTCATCATGAAAATGAGTATGCCTAACTACAGTTAAGTCACCAAAAAAACCCCAAAAAAATGATGCAAACTCTACCACAACCAGGATGGGACATTTGTATGATGAAGGAGATTAAGGACAAATGACCTTAATGAAGACTTGAGTCTTCAATTTAAAAACAATTATTTTAATTTAAATATGATTAATATTGTGACATTTTAAAAAACTCCGGTGACCTGAGACCACTGGCAGTGCCACGATGAAATGATAATGGTGACATGGGCACTGCAACAGCACTTGTCACAGGCAGGTGGGACACAAGGGTGGTGGCATCTGCACACACAGACCCTGGCAAAGAGGAGATGGGATATTCAAGAGCACAAAGAGGAACCATCACCTAAAGGGGCTACAGGAGAGACCAGGAGGAACTTCTTACAAGGACATGGAGTGACAGAGCAAGGGGGAATGGCTTCAAACTGACAGAGGGCAGGGTTAGAAAGGATATTGGAATGAAATTGCTCCCTGTGAGGGTGGGGAGGCCCTGGCACAGGGTGCCCAGAGCAGCTGTGGCTGCCCCATCCCTGGAAGTGTTCAAGGCCAGGTTGGAAGGGGCTTAGAGCATCCTGATCTAGTGGAAGGTGTCCCTGCCCAACCATGGCAGGGGTTCAGAACAAGATGACTTTGAGATCCCTTCCAACCCAAACCATTCTAGGATTCTGTGGGTTTGCACATGGCAGGCCATGATGGCTGTGAGAAGAAAAGAAAATAAATACCTTATTTCCCAACTCCAGCTTAAAGGATTTAATTTCTTCTTAGAAATAAGATCACACATTTCCACCACTACAGACCTCCAAGCTTTGCATAACTTCTCACCACTGACTGCCAATTAACTGGAAGCATCACTGAACACAGGACACGCTGACCAGAGCTCCAGCGTCATCTCTTCCTTCTCCAAGGCCAAGGAAGGAGAATCATAAGCTTCCAAACAAGTCATCTCCCTGGAACCTCTCACTTCATTTCCCCCTGACTCTGCACACCTTTGTCCCACAGGCAGTGGCACAGGCAGGTGGATCATGTCCAGGTCCCACAGCTGCACCCTGACCTGCCAACTCACAGGCGAGACTCTCAGTTACTCAGTCAATCCCAAGAATAAACTCAAGGAAGGTGTGACCATCCAGGAATCAAATATTTTTACTGTGCTCTGCTCTGAGACACTTGATGCAGTTCACTGACTGTGCTTCAGCCTGCAGGTTAACCTCTGCCAGTCCCAGAAACTTCACTATCAGTTTCTAATAAAAGAAAATGTCAACAGGCACATACGCCCAAAGTTCATTATTTTCAGATACAAATATATTCCCAGCTATGAAAACCCACTCATAAATAATTCTGATTTATTGTATATCAGTTATTGTATTCATAAACGCTGGGAAGTTAGTGAACAACATAACTACCAACAGAAATACTTTCATAACTTTGCAGGTGCACAAATCACAGCATATGGGAGAGGACTCAAAGGATAATGGAAAATGAAGCAGTTTCAGAAAGCCTATATGAAAACCAGCACCTACCTAGGTGGATAAAAAATAATTTATTTTTAGTCGACAGGCAATCAAATTCAAAACTCTAGCAGAAGGAGCTGGCAGAGCAATTCCACATTAAAAACAGCAATTCCCCCCAAAATGTATGAAAATGGGTCCAACTTTCGATTAGCAGAAGTGACAGTTGGGCTGAGGCTGCTCAGGCTTTGAGGTTAAACACAAGTGACACGGGCTGCACCTGAATCCAATCACTCCCTGGGCTCCGAGAAGATTCACACGCGAGGACTAAATTTGTCACAAATGGGTTGGTTTCCGATCCTCCTGTAGCCAACTTGCTTTATTCTGACCCCCGTTTAACAAATCAACTTAATGGGCACTGGGAGTGCTATAAAACTTAACAATGGAGTGATTTTAACTTTTAAAATATAGTTATGAAGCAAAATGTTGGAGAGCTCCTTCAATACTGGAAATCAAATTAAAACTAGACATTTTTTAACAGTCTTGACAGATATAATCCTAGTTACCATGTAAATTTATGGTAAGCTGCTGTGATATTAGCCACAGGTGCTACTTTTAATATATGGCCTGCATCTGGCTGGGAATAAAATATCTCAAGAGGACTGAAAATGACCTCACTATCAGACAATGGAGAAGAAAAAAACCCACAAGACCGCTGTGGCATATAAAAAGCTGGAGATGTGGTCCACAACTGAATATTTACCATAAAATTCATTTTAACTCTGCAGATTGTAAGTTAAAGGACATAATGTTTTCAATACATAAAAGGCATGGACGTATTTCAGACAAACAGCCAAAAGATTAAGTACATAAAGTGGCAACGAAATACACTGCCTATATGTATTAAACCAAATTTTCCAGCCTTTGATGAATGTAAAAAACAAAGCAATGAGCCAGGAGCAGAAAAAGGAAGCACAGATCCAGATTGTATTGAAGGTACAAAGTATTGCCATTGAAAGAAATCAGGAGTATGCATTGCATATCCTATCAAATTTGTTTGGATATGTAACTGGTACAACAAGGATCATCAATTTAAAAGGACAAATCTGAGCATGTCTTCATACAGCCAAAGGAAAAATAACTGGCATCACCAGGAGGGAGAAAAAAAGGCATGGACCATAACAGGCTCTGTCTGATTTTTTTCCTCCCAGATTCTAACCAAGAGAGATAGCAAACCTGGAAAAGAAATGCAAAGTGAGAATAATAATTTAGTTAATACTCCTAGATTTTTTGCACATCTTTAAATATGCTCTCAAAACCCACAACACAAATTGCACTGAGACACATATGCCTCTACTCTTAGTGCCCAGCATTTCCATACCGTCCCCTCTACTCAGGCTCATCTTCCACCTCCACCCTCTTATCCCAAAAGACAAAAAATGTATCAAAAATAGCTTTAAAACTCTTAGAGCATTTGATTTCCTGTCATTTTAGAAAATGACGTTAGAGGTCTTATGGAGACTTCCTACACGATCTTTTTTTTTTTTTTTTTTTTAAAAACAAACTTAATTAAATTGGTACCCTATAAAAGAAAGCAGCTGTAAATTCTGAACCATCAGCAAACTTGCCCACCTTTGTAATTTCCTAACTGCATTTGCTGCCTTGGTGTGATTACCTACGGAAACGCAATCACACAGGCAGTTGCCCCTTAAACCCTCTGGTCAAATCCAACCAAGTTTGACAAGAGACATGGAAGTCTCAGAGCTAAGATGTTCCTGCAAATCCAGGGAAAGTGAGCAGTTGGATACAGGACCCAAACTGAGCACTTGGCATCCTGCACTCACAGCCTTTTGCAGCTGCCCACCCAGCCCAGGGCTGGGCTTGAGATGAATTTGGGAGAAAATCACATCTTTAAACCAGGCCTGTGCCCTCTTGCAGATCACTGCTCTCAAGGTGAACTGACCTGAAACGCTGGGAGAAGTCACCAGTGTGATCTGGATACATGAATTAACTTTTTATCCCAATCCTCAATTTTGTTTGAGCAGACTGGAAGCAGAGGACTTGCACCTCTGGAAGAAAACCAGTTTGTTTGAGTAGCACAAAGATGGGAATGGATGAGAGCATCCCTTCATGATGCTACACCATGGCCAGAAAGCCTCACCAGCCACTCTTCCCTGCCTTGCAGCCTGGGAGAGAGGCCCCAGAGAAGTTCCCTGATGTGGCTGTGAGGTTTGTGGAGGCTCATGAGCACCCAGATGCACAGCAGTGATTGGGACTTGCCATGGAGTGCTCCAAGCCTACCTCCTCTCCAGAACCTCACTCACTGCCAGAGGTTTCTGCCAAGCAGGATGTTCCTTTGGAAAAGTGGCTCAACCCAGGGGCTTCGAGCAAGTGCACCCCATTGAGGGTCCTGGAGGTAAAAGACTCCAGTGTTAACTCATCACTGCCTACCTGCCACTCCACAGTGGAGTTCAGGGCAATTGTGAGGCACAAGGAGGAACAGAGGCATTGGTGCCATCAGCACAGCTCTTCTGGACACAGCACTCTCCTCTACAGCTGAATTCTATTTTTCCCCCCACCACTGGTGTATTTTATTTTACACAGGATGCAGAACACCAACCCCCCAGGAGCCTGCCTCACATAATGGGAACGTACAGCCAATGCCATTCAGTCCCCCAGGACTCGTGCTTGGTGGCATCCACAGCAAAAAACCAACCAAGGGCTTGCAGCAGAAACCCCAGGCTGCTTTCCAGCTTATTTCAGACAACTGTACCACCAAAGTCCATTTTCATGAAAATGTATCTTCAGACTAACAAACACCATCAGTGCTTTTAAATTCTGGGTTACAAACGAATTCTCTGAGCCAGAAGTGTCATTAGCTTGTCAGCCTTACAAAGGCAGCTCGCTGCTGATCGCTTTTAACTGAGCTAATCTCAGCCTGAAAGCTTCAGGAATCTAAATAACTCTTGTTTCACAGAAGTTTCATTTCATTCTCATGCTGAAAATAATATACATAAACCAAGCTCATGTCTACACATTTGCACAACTTTATAATAAAAGTTGTGTTTATATTCTTAACATCTGTTGACATACACTGACTTTGTAAACCTGGCATAGATTTTGAAGCCACAGAATTTTCCATGCATCATGAGCATTATCTGCAAGAAGCAATAAAAAAAAAAAGCAATGAATACATTAATCATACCAATATCATCTGCAAAACATAAATTTGAAATACCTCTCTTGTCAGCTCAACTACTTTTTTTTTTTGTATTTTTGGGGGTGAATTTCTTTTCTGCACCTGATTTTACGCCATCTGTAAAAGGGCAGTAAGAAGATCACTGAGGAAATGACATTTCTCAGCCCTTTGACTTTTACTAAACACTTTAAATTCCTGTAAATAGAATATTTATTACATTAAATGAAAGAACCTACAATTTCCATTTTTTCATTGCAGGACTAAATTCTCCCAAGTACAAGGCAGGTATAGCTCCACTTTTGTCATTTGTTTCCTAGGTTGTAGTAAACACAGTATTTACTAATATTCATTATAAATACAAGCATATGTGCATAATTTAATAAAATTAAGCATACATGCATAATTTAAATTTATTTTCAGCTTCAACTTATCAAAAGGCAAATACCTGCCCTCTAATACCAGCTGAGGATCTAAGGCCTTTGGGATCTGCATGTTGAGCCTCTCTCCTACGAGAACAGGAATGATTTCTGCCCTGTGCAACTGCAAAGGGGACACTGCAGTAAATCCATAAAATCAACAGGTGAAGTTCTGCCCTTAGATATTCACATCTATGTTTGATCCAGCCAGAGCTGCCCAGAGCACTCATCTGCATGCCTTCTTCTCTCAACTGGGAGAGAAATTCCATTTTGGAGCCAATTCCCAATCTCTGCTCCCATTTCTGCCTCACATGCATGAAAGGAGCTAAGAATGAAAGACACTGTTCTAATATCTCCCAAACAATTCAAGTGCCATTTTTTTTAAGTACTCTTCTCATGACTACAGGTACTAGAAGTATAAACATATAGTTCATCATTTACCAATAATCTAATTTAAATATGCTCAACTTCCTATACTGGTTTGTGCTCCATCCACCTTCAAATCAGGAAGATATTTGGATATCTATCCATGCTGTAAGATAAATCTATAGTGTCAAAAAAAATACAATTTTGTCAAATTTTGTCAAAGCAATGTGTTTTGCAGATATCTGCTGGTGCAGGACACTGACTTGTCTCCTGACCTGTCTGTGGGCAGACAGAGACTGTCTAAATCCATCTGATCAAACCAAGTTACTCATTTACAGTGGGAAAAGCTGCTTGTTAATTAACTTTGGGGGCAACTTCATTTCTAGCTGTGCTGAACCAACAGACTTTGACCATAACCAGGCAGAGATGCCATTTCATGAATATTCAAAGACAGAAAATCTCAACCCTTCCAAGGGTCACTTTTATTCTGCCTCATTCCTGGTTTCTTAAGCCCCCAGCTGCCTGCACATCTCACCAAGGCTTCCTGTGAGCTCCCTCTCATGGGCTTCTCCCCTTCACTGCCCTCTGAGTGAACTGATTTGGTTCTATTTGCTCTGTATTAACATTGAGGTTAAAAATGTACTCAGGGCTCTGGACGTGCTCCCTGGACCAGCACTGAACTGCTAATGAGCTGGATTTTTCTGCAGCTGTTTTCTCCTTTGCTTTCTCCCAGCTCACCTCACCCACCTTCTCTCTACTGCCTGGGCTTTCCTTACTATGACAACGACTGAAACTAGTGAAAAGAAGGGCCAGCATTACAAATTGTTGTTTATCCAGCTCTCCGTGGTTTCCTAAAACATCTTGTTCTAGGTTTAGGCACAGCCATATAAACAAACAGCTCACAGCACAGCTCCTGGTCCCTACACACACCAACAAACCCAAAGCATCCCCAAACTGGAGCTTGTCATGTCACTCCATAGCAAAGGAAAGAAGCAGCTCAGTGAGACTCATCACCCCAACAAACCCCTGGAAATTCTTTCCCTCCCCCAGAAATAAAACAGAAAGGAAATGCATGCTCTGGCAACGTGACTTTTTCTAAGCAATGTCATGATTCCTCAGAAGGGAATTTTCAGGGGAATGTAGCTGAACAGACAAATTCAAATTCAGTGTTTCTAAAGCAAGTTTGTAACTGATGTCTGAGACAAGTTCTTGTGAGTGTGAGATGTGGCTCAGGATCCTGCCTCCAAACAAAAACCCAGTGAGGTAAATAAAAACATGCTCTCTGTGTGCCAAATTCACTGCAAGATCAGTTATTACAACTCAATCAAGGATATACTAGAACTTTGTCTTCCTGTTAGAAGGTGAAACATTCCTATTTTCCCCACCTTTCTTGCCAAAAGTTTCTGTTCTTTCTTATATTTACCCATTTTTTTCACGTGTTTCCCTGACAAAAATGATCCCCACTGCCCATCAGTTTTGTATTTCCAGCATTTATTTATGAGTGCTAGTAATGAAAAAAAAACCACCCCAGGATCAAATACTGCTTTGTCTGATTCCACAATACTAACCATGACCCTGACCTGAATATTATAATCAAGAAACTGAAATATTAGAACAAATCTACTTATCAACTACAAAATTGAATTAATTTACTCCACCTAATGAGATCAGAATCTGAGAGCAATTCATCAGGGCAAATCCAAGAGGATTTGGCCTCACCAGGATACTCCCAAACTTCTGAATATAAATATTTTCCCATCAGGATCATATGGAAATTAAAGCAATTACATTTCCTTTATATTAAAAGTGGCATATAACAATCATTACCTGATTAAAATTTTTGAAATTGAACTCCTTGTAGATGGCATCTCTTTCTCCCAGCTCAGACCAGCCTGAAGCTTTGAGATCCAGTAAAACTTGATTCCTTTCCTCTGTCGTCAACCAGTGAGACTGGGAAGACTATTGAGGGAAAAAAATAAAGGCATGGCACAAGTGAGGCTGAGGTTCTGTTTTGTACAACAATAAGAAAACCACATGATGAAATTGTGGTTATGTATTGTGCAAAGGTGAGGATGTGGAAAATTCACTGTGCAATTTCTTACTGTTTATAATTTCACAGACCAGTTTAACCTAAACCAGCCAAACCCTGCCATTTCTGTTTGGGCAGGTAAATTGGGCCAAGTGCTTTCTGTACAAAACTAGTGACAAGCAGCAGATTCCTTCCCAAGAATGAAGATGGACATCAGCATACCTGTACCCTTGGTCATCTGAATTATCCAGATGCTGTAACATCACATTTAATTTTCAAATGTTCCATTCTGTCTGGTAAGTAAAGGATGATTTACATTACCATCTAAATGTACAATTATAAGGCTAAAAGACATCAGGAAATACCTATTTCAAAAGAGAGAAAAAAACAGGAGATTCCACTCTACCTACTTTTTATTTTACTATTTTAAGAAAGTGGGGATGGACTTTTAAGACAGCACATGCTGTGGAGTTCTACAAGGAATAAAGAGCTTTGTAATTAAATTAAAAGAGAAAAATTACAATATAGACACAATTACAAAAAGTTTGAAGTTACTGGTAAAAGCACTAGATTTTGCAAAGTAACAGTATTTAAGTATGGCTTACTTGAAGTGACAAGAGCCCTCCTGATGCCACTGGGAGCACTGACATGACAGATCAACACTCTGCTTAAATATCTGAATCAGGGGCTGAACCACACCCCAGGCCAGAGCCAGACACAGAGGAGCGTCCTGTGGAGCCTTTGGGAGAGGTTTGATGCCTTCTCTAGAAGCAGGGACTAAGAGCATGAGCCCTTCCTCAGATGATGTAGCTGGGTCTCAGACTCTCATGGTAAATGCAATGCATTCTGCCCAGTACAGCTACAGTCAGGTTGGTTTAGTGTTTATTTTAGCAGCTTTGTGAGATCCTCCAGAAAGGCAGCTCTGCTCCAGAGGTTCACTCAGACATGGGAGGCCAGTGAGGACCCGCTGCCAGAGATGTCGTTTCCCTTTGCCAGCCCGTGCTCCTGCGGGAGCCCCGGTGCCACCAGATGGGGCTGTGAGTCTGAGCAGAGCAGGAATTAACGCAATTAATGCGACCTGAGCGAGGCCTTAAGATGCACGAGGGCCAAGGAGCAACATTTTCACCAATAACACAGGATGAAATGCCCCAAATGGAGTAAATCAATCTAACAGCAATACTGCTGCTGTTTGTGTTTAGGGCGATAGAGAAATGTAACAAGAGGTGGGTTTTACAGGTCCTAAACTGAACTAATTTAGGCACACAACGCTGGGCTTGCAAGAACACAAATTTCAGATTTGTCATTGCTACAACTGCAGTCATAGGTATAAATTTCTTACGTTCTTCTTTTTTTTTTTCAAGCATATACAAAAATCAACAAAGCTAAAGGCTGTCTTGAAATGTACTGTTTTATCTGGCATGACAAGAAATTAGCCTGCAAAAGCACAAATCATGAGGGTGGGTGGTTTTGTTTTTTTTTTGAGATAGCAAAGTCCAGGTCTGCGACCAGGACACAACACAAAGTCCACTCCTCCAGCTGGCAGAGATGTCCTGAGCCAGCCACGGGGACACTGCAGTGCCCTCCTGACACCCCACCTGACACACGGCCACTGACAATGCCGTGACTTGAAATTCGATCACAGTTTTTAACAGTAATATGGAGACCACGTTTGATGCAGGCCCTGGTGAACACTGAGCACGTTTTGCATTGTGGAAGCCACGTCCTTGAGTCAGCCCCTTGACACATCACGGTGTTCAGAAGTGTAGCAGAAAGCAGCAAGGAAAAAGGTGAAGTGGGATATTCCAATCGTGTTTCCACACTCAGCAGCTCCTCACGGGCATGGCCAGAGCCCCAGGGAAGCAGGAATGGGCACCAGGTGCCAACGCTGATGGAGTGATGGAGCATCCCAGCTGCTGGCACCTGAGCCACGCTCAGGGCGCAGCGGCTGTCGGGTTAACCAAGTGACCAATAATGTTAGTTCGGAGGAAGCTCAGGAAAAACAGCCATTAAGTACAAAAAAAAAAATATTAGAACTAGCTCTCATGCTCGAGGGGCGAGGGTTGAACCCTGCACGGGCTGTTCATTATTAGCTTTGTGTAAAATACAATAATCAGCCGTGAGGTGGGACGGTGGGGGCACACAGAGAGAATCACAGAACGATTTGGGTCGGAAGGGATCCTAAAGCTCATCTTGTTCCGTTCCCCCGCTATGGGCAGGGGCACACCCCACTGAACCAGGCTGCTCCACGCCCCATCCAGCCGGGATGAACTTCAGGGATGGGGCAGCCACAGCTTCTGTGGCAGCCAGTGCCGGGGCCTCAGCACTCCAGCGTGGAAGCATTTCTCCCGAATATCCCATCTAACCTTCTATCCGTGTGAAGCCATTCCCCCTATCCTCCATGCCCTTGTGCAAAATCCTCTCCAGCTCTCCCCACGCCCCTTCACGAACGGCGGCAACCAGGTCTCCCCGGAAGCTTCTCCAGGCTGAGCAATCCCAATTCCCCCCGCTCCGAGGGAGCAGGGCCGGAGACTGGCCCGAGCCCGCGGCCTGTCCGAGCGGGGCCCCTCCGCCCCGCGCCCCCGGCCCAGCCCGGTCCCCGCTCACCCTGACCCTCACCCTGACNAGGGGCACTGCCTCCAACCGCGGCGGCGAGGGGCACAGCGGCCACGGCTCGGGAACGGGGGGGCTCAGGCAGCGCATGGCTCTGTGCAGCTCTCTGCTGGGAGCCTGGAGTGCGGACCAGAGCCTGCAGGGAGAGGACCGGAATGGCCTAGAGCTGAACTGAGGGATGCAGATCAGACATTAGGAAAAGCCTTCTCTCTGTCGGGGTGGTCAGGCACTGGACCGGCTGCCCGGGGAGGTGCTGGGCTCATCCCCTGGAGGGGTTCGAGAGGCGCCCGGATCCGGCGCTGGCTGAGCTGGTTTGGGGGTCACGGTGGCGGTGCTGGGCAGGCTGGGAGCAGACGGGCTGCAAAGCGTCCCAGCCTCGGGGATGCCGTGATTTGTGACACCTCCCCGGGAGCAGAAGGGCCGAACGGAGCTGCGGTGGGCAGGCAGGTGTCATTCCCAGCCCATGGGATCTCTGGAACAGCCCCATTCTGTTTGTAAACATCCCTGTTCCTTTAGCAGTGCACACATGAGCACCGGGCTCAATCCAACCCTGGCCTCTCAAACGAACCAGGTGGCAGAGGCAAGAATGCTCCAATTTATCGTTCACAATCTTTATTAATAATACCCATCCTAGCTTTATCTTCAGTCACACCAAAGTTTTACCAGTGCAGTTTCCTTTTTGGACACGAATATACACAACCTCTGGTTTCCAGAGGAAAAGATAGAGCCAGCAGAGAAATATGTATAGAATTACATTGCAGGGATTTGAGGTATTTGTTAAACAGTAAGTCTTAAGGCTGTCTTTGTTTTATCTTAGTTTAATTTGCTCTCTAAAGCACCCTATCAGGGTACTCTGGCAAGCCCCCACCATGATAAATACTGTGCAATCACATAATCCAAACCCCACACAACATTCCAGTCCATACCTTATCCATAGCCCTCCATACTAATCATAACTAAAAAAAACCATAAATTCTTTACCTAGGATCAAGTGAAGAGTGTGGAACTAGCAAACATGGTACTAGAAATTTAAATAAACATCAAGACGGGTCTTGCTAATTTAGGCAGGTGAGCTGTAGTTCTGAAATTTAATGTTTATACTTCTGAAAGAAAGGAACTTAAAGGTTACACTAAAAACCTGATTTATTTTTTTAAAAAGGACAATTAATACAATTTCATTCAACAGGAATGTGGTAAATAAGTTGTATACACACACAGAAGTAGCTGAGCATGGGAAGTGACTCTAAATCTCATAAAGAACTGCTACAAAGTCAAAACTCGGAGCAAAGCGAATGAGAAAACCAGCACTGAACCCCAGTGCCAGAGGTGGGAACAGTCACCTCCATGGGAGTGAAAAATCATTTAAAACATCTTTATAGTTCATTTTATGGACAGTCAAACTAATGTACCAACACCTCCCCTCACCAGCGTTTTCCTTTTAGTGCCACACACAGACCAATGTGCTGTAAAAATCTTCCCTGATGTACATATTAGAACTGTACCACTAATTACATCAAAATCCATTAAAAAGAAGTCCATCAGAGCAGCTTAATAAATATTAGTTCATGTTTTTTCATACTTGTTTACTTACCATATCACTGTAATCCACCACAAATGTGCTTTTTACAGATCCAGTAGTTGATAAATAAAGCCAATTTTTAGTCATTATTATAAATTACAACCAACAAATTCAACAGTTCATTCTTAGGTACTTGTAGTCCAGAGAAATTCCCACTTTACCAATAAGTGGAGAATTTGATCCCTGTTGGAAGATCTGAGGCTATTCCTGGTGCTCGTGCTCCTGTCCCGGGATGAGCCAGCGGATGCTCTCGGTGCGAACGGTGGCGTACAGGACAAACCCAGCCAGGAAGAGCACAGAGAACAGCAGCAGCCAGTCTATGCCCTTCGTCAGGACACTTGGCAGGGGCCCTTCCCAGTCTTCCTCTGTCACAGCCACGTCGCTTTTAGCTTCTATCCCTAAAAAACAAAGCACTTGGTCAGCAGCAGAATCACTAAGTGCAGAGATGCTGGTTCTGTCTGCAGCTTTGTTCCTGCTCTCAGACTAAGGCTCAAACACAGACTGAAAATTTTGGTGAGATGGCCCTTGTACATTAACATGAATCCAGGATATTATTTACTTATATAAAAATTTAGTGATTTTTATGTGCATCTGTATAACAGGAGAAGGCTTGTTCTGTCCTCCCACAGCACAGCCTTGGAAAAGTTGTGGAGGTTTTTCAGCACATGGAAATTTAATTTAGAGTGTCTTTTCAGGAATCTCATTTTTGTGCATTTCTAGAAATGCAGATCCACGCAGCATTTCAGTGTGGACTAGAAGAGAGCTAGATGGGTGGCAAAAAGAGTTTAATTTAGTTCATTCTCAATTAAATCTTTGGGCAGGAAGATGTGCTCCATTGTTCTGGCAGCCTCTCTATAAACCCCACTGTTCCCCCTGCTCAGTGACAGCAGCCCAAGGAGCTGAGTTTCTGCTCTCAGCACAGGCTGAAATCCAGCTCATGGCAACAATTGATTAAGTGAACCTCTGCTGTGTCCTCTCAGGGTTCTTTATGACATTCATTTTAAAGAACACACACAGAAACAGGAAAGCCCAATTTGGATCTTAAAGCCAGCCAGTTCTTCCCACTATCAAACCAGGGCTGATTTACACACCTGTCTGGTTAAAGATGAAGTCTTTCAGGGTTTCCAGCGTTCTGTCTGTATGATTAAATCTAGCCATAGGTTTAGCACCTTGGAAAAGGAGGATATTTGGTACAGCCACAGTTCCAAATCTAGTTGATAAACTACATAAAGAAAAACAAGGCATGAAGGAAATTAAATCTTCTGGAGAAAGAAATAAAGACAGTCACAATACCGAAAGTGTTTATTTAGTTAGTTTCACTAAATAAAATTGTCACTTTACGTAGAATAAAAAGTCACTCTTGTTTTTAAAACTCAAAGCTAACAGAAGTAAACTGCAGCTAGAGCATAGGGAGTGTGAGTTACCTGCTGTGCTGGGACGCATCCAGTGCCAGGAAGCGAAGAGTTGGAAATGCTCGGGGCAAAGAGTTAAAATGAGGTGCCAGGCTGGCAGAAAAGCGGCACCACGGTGTGTAGAACAGGACCAAAGTACAGTCACTGCTGTTGGGGTTCAGGAACTCCATCAGGTCCTTGGAGAAAACACGAGAACAAACATGGACAATTACATATTTAACACAGTTAAATTCTGTGTAGGGATGCAGCATTCAGCAATCGATAGATATTTGGTAATACTGATCAAGCAGCTGCATCTTTTAAAATTGGTAGAGAATTGTATATAACCTTTTTTAAAGGTTGTTTTAAAAGTCTATTACTTAAAAATAGACATACAGATAATCGTTACAAGAAATGAGCTGGCACTAATGGCCATTAACGATTTCCAAAATAAACACCAGAGCACAGAGCAGGAAAGCTGGCAGGACCCTGCAGGCACAGAGATAACACACACGGGCACATGAAGCGAGCTGTAACTCCATTATTTCCTGCTCAGAATGGCCCAAAAAGCCTCCTCGCCCAGTCAGATATTTTCTCCGGTAGAAGTGAGAACGTTACACATGGAAATCCACCGGGTCGAGCACTGAAAGCAAGAGGCGGAGGGGACACGCGTCCACACCAACAGCGGGCAGTGCGCGGGCCGCCCGCCTACCTGGGACACGTTCAGGATCTGCAGCGTGAAGCGCTCCATGCCCGTCGTGTTCCTCTCCTCGCAGTTCACCTTGGGAGCCTTGCTGCTGTCGGTGCCGTTCTGCTCCTCAGCGGGCGCGGGCAGCACGGGCTCCAGCACGGGCTGCTCCCAGGCCTGGGCGGCCGCGGCGCCGCTCCCCGCGGGCCCGCACGCATCGCCCGCGGCCGCCCCATCGCAATTCCCCGCCGGGCTCGCCTCGGCCGGCACCACCGACAGCAGCACGGGCTGCTCGGCCAGGGCCTCGCTGCCCCGCATCGCGTCCGCCATCTCGGCCGCGCGGTACCGCACNGAGCTCCGCGCTCCCTTCCGCCACCGGCCCAGCGGGGACAGAGAGGGACAGAGAGGGACGGAGGGAGGAGTGAGCTCCGCGCTCCGCTCCGCCGCCGGCCGTGCGGGGACAGAGAGGGACGGAGGGAGGAGTGAGCTCCGCTCCACCGCCGGCCCTGCGGGGACAGAGAGGGACGGAGGGAGGAGTGAGCTCCGCGCACCCGCAGCCCCCCGGCCGCACCTGCGGGAAGGGTCGCACCGAGCCAGGCCAGCGCCAGCAGCAGCCGCCACATCCTCAGCCACCCCGGCAGCAGCCGCCGCGTCTCCCCGGACAACGACCGCTTCCGCCGGATCCCCGCGACGCTTCCCGTTCCGCTGCCGCTCGTATTTCCGTGGGAAGAGCCCTCAGGGCCTGAGGGAGGTGCTGGGACGGGGAGCTGCGCGCAGCCTGCCCGTGTTAGGTACAAAGCGGGTGGGTTTAACCGAGTTTTCTCGCGGCCCCGCTGAACCCCGAATTGGGAGTGCTCAGCCTGCAGAAGAGAAGGCTTCGGGTGGCCTAATTACGGCCTCCCAGTACTGAAGAGAACCTACAGGAAGGATGGGACAAGATAATTTACAAGCGCATGTTGTAACAGGACAAAGGAGAATGGTTTAGATCAGATAGCAGGAAAGAAATTATCTACTAAAATTATTTTAAGAAGATATTTACTGTGAGGGCGGTGAGGCCCTGGCACGGGTTGCCCAGAGAAGCCGTGGCTGCCCTATCCTGGGAGTGTTCCTGGCCGGTTCGGACGGGGTTTGGAGCACCCTGTGACAATGGAAGGTGTCCCTGCCATGGCAGGGCTGTGGAACAAGGCGTTCTTCAAGGTCCCTTCCAGCTCAAACCATGCCGTGACTCTGTGACCCTGCCTTGCAGGGCTGAGCCCGCACGCTGTGACCGGAGCCGGGTGTTGGGATGCTGATGCTGCTGGAGGCATTTCACTGCTGATTTAAAATAGTTCAGGTCGGAAATTTGCAACGAGGGAAGCCCATGGCTTCGGCAGGCCGCTGTGACTGAGCAGTGACTGAGGGCACAAAACTCACCCTGTAACTCATCTCAAAGCCCGTTCTGATACAAACCTGTAACTCATCCCAAAGCCCGCTCTCTTATAAACCTGTCACTCATCCCAAAACCCGCTCTGATACAAACTCGTAACTCATCCCAAAACCCGCTCTTACAAACCCGTCACTCATCCCAAAGCCCGTTCTGTTGCAGCTCCAGCACCTCCTCACAGCTGCCCGCCGAGGGATTTGCCTACGCCGAGGGATTTGCCTACTCCCACCCTCGCTGGGGAAGCACGGTCCTATTTGGGAGTTGTTTGCACGAACTGTGCCTTAACCTACAGCAGGCTGGGGTAAGGGTAAAACACGCCAAACTAAAGGTGTATTTAAAAAAAAAAGAAGAGTTCTTGTCCAGCAACTTATCAAGCAAAGCTCCCAAGCAGAAAGGCAAGATAAATCCCATATTCCTTTTTAGGAAATTATCTTTTTCTTGTTGCCAAATTAGTTTTTACTTAATTTCAGTTTAATAGTGAAGCCTCAAGACTATTTGGGGAATTTTGAAAATGAACAAATTACTTCAAGTGCTGATACCTTTTTTTAACACACTTCCTTAAAACTGACAGCAGTGCATGATGAGATTTTGCCAAAACTTTCCATCTGTCAAAAACTGGTAGTTATGACATAGGGGAGCATGAACCATGCACATTGGAAAAGGGCAGGAAAAATCAAGTCTATGTGGATAAAATGAATGTGGGGGTCATTTATTACAGAAATGGGATTTTTTGCTTTGTTTTTACTCAGGTGTACTTCTCCAACTGTGTCAGTCCTTATAGCACATTTTCTCACTTGAAGCTTTTTCTTTCAAAGTTCAATTTGCATAAGCACTAATAATAAGGACATAATAGTCTAAAAATAGAAAACACGAGGTTTGCACATATAGGGAAAACACTTAATTAGATCAGCTGATACAGAGCAAGCCTGAAAGCAAAAGCACAAAGGAAATCCAAACTGGTGCAGACTAGCAAAGAACAAGCTACCCTGTTTCCCCTTCTCCTTATGTTTGACTTTAGTCAAAACAGCATTTTCAACTTGAAAACAATTTCTGACTGTGAATTTAATCCTGACATAATCTCCTTTCTGCCATAACACAAATCAAAATGGTACAGGATTTTTACGGTGACTATGACTAATTCATGTGGTACTCTTTGTGCTGCTTAGAGAGCTCACACCGAGGAGGTGCAGAAGCATAGAAGTGCCAGTCCAGCCCCAAAAAAACCCCTGGTGTCTCACCATACACATAACTGAGGTTATGAAAAGATAGAACCATTTTAACAACTCCTTGAAGATGCACAGCTTGTGTAGCTGATACCCCAACAGTGCTGGTCTGCCAGCATGAATAAATCCTGAACTGGAACAGGTCCTGACATCAGAAACCACATCAGCTGTGCACTGAGGAACAGACTCCCTGCACCTTCCATCCTTCCATGGCAGAGAACACAGCAGCCATGGAAGCAGTCAAGCAACTTCCAACACACCTGAAAGGCTGTGTTCCTGTTTGATACAATTTGTGACTGATGTAGTATCTAATACTTAAGGTTTCCTCACAACAAATAGAACAGTGCATGTTGCTCATGCAATCATGTCCAGGAACTGAGATTTTTAGACCAGTATGCAGCAGACTGCTGTTGAACTCTGTTCTGAGCATGTCCAGTCACCTTGAAAGCCAAATATTTAGAACTGTCAGATTGGCCAACCAAAAAAACCTCCACAAAACCACCTAACCAATTCATCAAACATGCTTTTTAGGTAAATTCAAAATAAATGACATTTGGAATGTTCCAACTCCAGATGTATTCAAGGCCTTTGAAAGTTCACAGAAAAGAAAACAAAGGGTGCTGGAGAGCAAGCAGAGGATGCAGGGCTGGGAATCTGGACTACAGCTTCTGGTGGGCAGGACTGCCTGTTCAAAAATATTCAAAAACTTCAGT
>VZTB01005006.1:66268-78412 GCA_013397245.1 Thryothorus ludovicianus
AAAAAAAGTGTTGAGTGGCAGAGTATATCTTACCAACACAGATGAATTGGAATACTCCTGAAATACAGGGATAAACATATCTTATTCACCACAGAATAATGAATTATGATCACCAATTCCATGAAAACTTTATTTATGAGTACTTTCAATTTGATTTCCATGTGCAACAGAGGAAAAAGTTAGCAGCTGACTATTTATCCCTACTGGGTTATAGCTCCTTTCCTCCCCTTTTCTCCTGTTTGAGTGAAAGGACAAGAACAATTCAGTTACTGTCACACTGTTTTCAATTCCTTAAAAAATAATCAACATTCCTCTATCTCCTGACACCCAGCAACTCATAGATTCTTTCTGCCTTAATGCATCCTGTGTCTGTACCAAGCAGGTAACTGGCATCTTCAGCCAGAGTTTAAAAGATATTTTAAAAAAAAACAAACAGGGAAAATGGTATGGTTTTAAAGTATTAACTTTATTAATAAATATACATCCATATGATGATGTAAATACAGATCATGAACACTACTCCATTCCCATACACATAATTGCACACGAGTAGCTCAAGTTCATGGACATAAAAACATACACAGTATCTAATCAGGCTTTTTACAGCAGAGGACAGGGTGCTGATACTAGTTATTTAACAGATTACTGTTACCCCCAAAGTAAACCTGTGGAAAAGCAAAGGATGAAAGATTAAAGGAACAGAAAGTGGTTCAAATTTCAGAATACAGATTCTTCTATTTCAAAAAAAAAAGTCAGAAGGAGAAAGGTCTAGTCTCTACTAAGGTCATAAATATATTTAGCAGTGTTAAAATATATGCATTAAAATAGAGAAGAATAAACTTTTTGTAATCAGAAATGAAGTTTGCAGTTCCAAGTGTTTATGATTGTTATCAGCTGTTTTAACTGTCAACTCTAAGGGTAGCGTGAAACTTTATCATACACATAACAAAGAACAGCAGAGTCACAGCTCATGAAACCATTGCACAAATGACTTCACATTGCTCTGCCTTTTAAAGCTCTTCAAAATGGGGAGGGAGTTAAATTCTCATCTGAATTACTCGGTGTGTTGTAGTTCCAGGTAATTCTCTTCACAGATACATCACTTTTCACTGACAAGGCTTAGTTTTGTCCTGACTGAACATTAAGATCCTTCAGACAAAATGAAAATATATTCATTCAGAAGAGAGATCTTTAATGGCTCTAGTTAATTTGATTACTTTAAACTAAATCCAAGATATAAAGAACATTGCTTTAATGACAAAGCTAAGTGCTGATTTTAAAAATACCATCCTTGATATCAAAGTCAGCTGCTTCTGATGGTATCTGATTTTTTCTGCCAAAATATGGTGCTAGCATCTTGTATCTGTCCAGTGCAAGACTTTATAGTAGCAAAATTATTTGGTTTTAAAGTTTAAGTAAATTTAATCAGAAAATGAATAGTAGTTATTATATGTATCTTAAACAGTGAACTTTATAGCATTATTAAGGAATAATAGCAAGCTAATACATTTCATTTATGTATAAATAAGACATTAGAAACTTGATAATTAAAAGAAATTATTAAAACCTAAACTTGACATGTCGGTCTTTTGAACAGTGTTAACACACAACAGTGATCCTAGCTTATGAATAGCTGAATTATGATATATAATATAAAATAAGCAATTTACCTTACAAGTAATGTTTTCATACTATGGGGGGAAAATGCCAGTTTTCCCATTGGTACTAATAAAGTTTAGGCATTAACATGCTGTTTCAGTGTTTCTCATGGAAAGGAAAGTGTTGAAAAATGCACAAGGTATTCTGCAGAGTATACATAGGAAGAACAGAAGTATTTGAAAATTCCATTTCTAGTCGCTTTGAATCTCCTCTTTTTTTCTTCCCTCACTGCATGGCACCAGTAAACTCTAGTCTGATATAAAATAAAGCAGAATTAGGAAATGCCAGCAGTGCACTCCTGGTCTCCTTCCTAAATGCAGAGCACCAAGCAGCACACTGCAGGCTCTCTGAACACTTTGCTATTTGATACTCGTCATTTCACAACTGACAACATTAATTACTTTTTACTGGGATTATATTCCATCTGATATAATTAATAGACACTGTAATGAACAGAAATTGCTTAGGTGATTTCATTATTTCATCAGCATACTTGAATACAAATTATACTAGCAGAACAGCAATACATCTGCATTATCTCCTGACACACAGCACAGCACCATTGAGTGGATGCACAAGTGAGGGACGGACAGGAGCAAACAGGATCAACAGGAGGAGGTGTGGAGTGGAGTTTCTCCAAGGTACAGTGGTGACATGCAACACGTTCCTTGCCAGCGACGTGGGACACTCCTGCAGCTACACATTCAGCTGAAGAGGACTGCTTGCCCAGCTGAGTTCAGGAAAGAACTTAAAGCAGTCTTTTGTTGAAAAATTATCTGATTAAAAACAGCCAATACAGCACAGATCCTGAGGGTGAATGGACTCACGTTAGCATTCTGCATGTGTCAGAAGTTACATCTTCTGAGAGACTGCTAAATTTCAGACTTGCAAGTTTGTTGAGGAACAGAACGTACAACTGGATTTCAGAGCTTCAGCATGAAGAAACTATTCCTTAGTAGCAATTTAGCTGCCATTAGTTCATCTATGGACTAAGGAGCCATCCAGTATAAGTTGAGGTTCATTGTCTTAGTTGCCAGTGCATACACAGTTCCCCCAAAACAATTCAACACACCTATTGTAAAGTACAGCAAAAGTCCAGCTCAATATGTGTTAGGCATCACTGGAACACCTGAAGGCTTGCTGCTTTTTTCCTGATAAAAAAGGTATGAAACATGACATCTGTTTCTTAAGTTGTCATCACTGAAATCAAGAGGTCTAGTCAAAATGACAGCAGGCCAGAATAGCATTTATGTTAACAAAAATGATCATCATCATCATTACCCATTCAGCACAGGCTCAATTAACCCAAATTTTATTCTCCCCCAAATCTGCAAACTTTACATATTCCCCCTCCCCAGATATTTCAAGCTACAAATTTATCATAAAGTCATTTTATATGTGAAATTACTTACACATAAGCTTTCTACCAGATTAAAAAAAAAAAAGTTTTAGTTTCAGTAAAATTAATTTAGAACAAACAGTATGCAACAGTGAGGACTGATTTTTTTTTTTTCTTTTGGTCTGGATCAAAGTATTTTACACACTCACACTCACACATTCACCCACACTTAAAAAAAATTACACACACCCAGTGGAAAAATGGAACATTTCTTTTGGGAGAAGGGGAGGTTTTAGTTTGAGTCAAGAAAGGTATTTATAGTTAACCAACATTTTTTTCTGGCTTGCATGCATAGATGAATTACTCTATATCTGGGATCTAGCAGTGCAGTAAACTGCATCCTGTTTGCATCAGCTGTACAGTTTGTTTTTATAAATCATGAAAATGATGTCCTTTGGTAGATATATAAGCTTCCATAACATAAATATAGTATAAATGTCTAACAATGAAATAACTATTTCCAGGAATATCTGGCAAAACTGAGTCTAAAAATTTGGCAACAGTGTCTATTTAAAAAGTTTAATTTGTAAACATTATAGGTTATTACTTTAAAAGCTATTAAACTGTCGCCATCTAAGCACAGATTTGAAAGGCAAAAGCCAGCGTAAATAGCTATTTACAGATTAAAGAACATACTGTTTAATATTAATCAAGTGCCTAACTAGAATGAACAGTACTTATTTTCTTATAAAATATTTCAAATTTCAAAGAACTATCTGTAGTTTGGTATGTGTACTATTAGGCATTTCAAAATTACCCAGCAGTCCTGTAACAGTGTAACTAAAAGAACAGCTCTCAGCTAAAGGCAAAGTAACTTGTCTTTGTAAGGTGCTGTGAAGCTGTAACACACTGTACAAATGCTCAGGTTTCTTTAATATCCTCCAAAATATTTTTTGAGCATTAGTTGAAACTCACTTAATGCTACAACTCCAGAAATAAAAGCCACTGGAAATCACTTTAGAAAAAAAAGGTTGGGGTGTCTTTGTTTAAGTTTTTAAGTCTATTTTAAATCTATCTGAGGTCTGTAGAAGGTCCTGCAGAAGTGGAAAATGTGGCTTGCCATTTCATCAATTTTTCTTAACAAGTAAGAACTTAACTAGCTAATTTGCTTATTGTGGGACAGGCCACATCATGAACCACCAGCCAGCTAATTTCTGTCCTCCTTATTTCAATTATTTAATGTATAACCACACATCTAGATTTACGAGAGATTGAACTTAAAACTAGGGACATGGACATTACTTAAGTATTGACACCAAGGCATAATGTATCATTTTAGACTTCCTTATAAATTATGATTTAAAATCAACAGAAGCCTCTTTAAACAAAAGCCTTCTCAACATTCTGTAGAAGTTATTAATTGCACCTGTAGATTATGGCGTTATTGGAATAAAATCTAAAAGCTCAGACTTAAGCAAACATTACAAGAAAACTCAAGAAACATGCCCAAAATCAGCATAAAGCAGATTAGTAAGGAGTTACTCATTCCCCCCCTTCATTCATTAGGCTGTTTGATTTTGCTGCTAGCTTCACCAGCAGCATGGACTCCTCTGTTATGCACCATAGGGTAAGGAAAAGCTGCACTGCCACAAGTATAATTTAGATTTGCAAGCCGTGATAGAGCTTTAATGCTACCTGGAGGTCTGCCTGGGCTGACTTTGTATCCTGCTGCTTTAGTTGTACCCAAGGGTCTGCCTGGACTTGTCTTAAATCCAGCTGCTTTGGTGGTCCCCAGGGGTCGACCTGTGCTGGTTCGGTACCCTGCTGATTTCGTGGTCCCTGAAGGCCTTCCACGTTTCCCGGAGCGGTTGAGGTTTTTCTTTTTCTTTAGTTCATCTTTTGTCTCTATATTCCTGCCACTCGTGGTCTGCAAGTGGGAGTCGCCCAAGGCATCTTGTCTCTGGCAGGCAATGGGTTTGTGGCTGACTGCGTGGCTGTACTTGCTCTGCTGTGTGGCATAGAGGTCAAACTGATCCGCAGCCCTCACATTGTCTTCGTTCAGGCAAGAGCTCTTGCCGGTCCCACAGAAAGCTGGATTGCTGCTGGCAACAGGGTGCATCATTTTCTACCAAAGAGAGGAGAGGGAAATATGAATCAATATATCATAAGACTGCAGCGTTCCACGAAAGAGAATCTAAAAAAAGCCACCTCTGTTTCATAAAATCAGTCCGCACTACTTTGACTATTTTTAGTAAACAGTACTGATGTCAGTAAAATACTTTCAAAATTACTTGTATTAAGCCTTCACGTGAGGTTCTGCACAATAACCTTTACACATAGTTAAAAAGGACAGTTTCAACCACGTATTATTCACATAGGTATAACTAGGGAAGAAGTTAAAAAACTGAACAACAGCATTTCAGCAGCCAAGACCTACAATATTTGCTCATCTATGATTTGAAAACCTAACCATATATCATCTAAATTTTAGTTGTTCTAGCTCTAAGATTAATAGGTGACTCAGCTGTAAGCCAAAGATAGATATAGAATCCTAAAGATTTTTTTGTTTGCTTAACTACAGCAAAAGAATAAAGTGCTAATCAGTTTTCTTATTTCATGTCACAATTAATGTCAAAGAAAGAAACACATAAGGCATTTGGCAACACAATGGTGCCATAGCTGGGAAAGCAGAGGGATGAAATTAATTTGTAACAAAGTACAAGATGCTGGATTGCAGAAATGCCACTGCTGTCCTAGTTAGGAGAGCACGTACAAACTGCTAGCAATGCCAGCACTGAGATACGTTGATATTGTTGGCATTGCCAACAACTCTGGGAAATAAAGCAATTACATCTTCCATTCAACTACACTGGTTCCACAACTTAAATAAGCTGCAAATACTCGAAATCTAAGATAGTAATATTTAGCTATGCTGAAGACAAAATGAAACAATAAATATCTGTCCCTTCAGAGTATTTTTATGTCTTATAGTCACACTTAAGACATCAAAAATGTCTTCATTTGGTAAATTTCACAAGTAGGTAAGGTCTGGAAGATTTATCATCTTTTCTCTACAATAGCTCTGGAATTTCACCTACAGCAACATAATTTAAACTCTACCATTGATTACTGAATTTATTTGGCAGTTATGAATGTTTCCTGCCAGCCAGAGAGAAAGCACACAGCACAGTCTATTTACCCTGGAGTAAATCCCTGTGCTCTTTTCTCCTGATTACAAAGGATACATTCCCTGCTGGAACACTCAATCTACCCTGGCCTGTCGAGTGCACATTACAGTGTGCATTACTCTTGTGCAAATATATGAATATGGGTTTATGTCAAATAGTGAAATTATGATAGCAATATAGTTTAAATATTAGATGTTCTAGCAGAGATCCAAGTGCTACAATCCTGGTGCATTGCATGGGGTACAGTAGAACAAAAGTGAAACCATTGTTATTGCAGCTGTTAACGTCCAAACAAAACAACTAAGAATAGTTTGCAGGCCTGCACTTAGCAAAGGCAAAGGAAATAATCTAAGGTCAAGAGACCAGATAGACATTTCTGAGCAGCGATACAGAAGGAAGCTTAAGATTTTCTACAATTAGCAGTCAAAAAAATGTTACCTTTCTTTAACCCCACTAAAAAAGTTCCTGCAATAACTAAAAAAGTTAGAACGCAAAGAGGCAAAAATGCCTGAGATTTTTTGTGATGTGTAACTGCAAATATGAGGGTTCTATAATGTCCTTTTGCTGCAGAGAGAGTAAAGCTCAGCCACTCTGAAAGGCTGTTCAGCTGTTTGTTGATCCACTAGAGACACTTGGAGTGGTGAGCAGCATTCTTGTCTCAGTACTCATTTTAAACACATGCACACTGGCTTTGGCCCCAAAAAACTGCTCCAAGTTCAACTGCCACAAAGAAGGATCAGTTGAGCTGCCCAGTGTCCAAGGAACACACCAGAACTGGGAGAAGGCACTGAATAAAAGCAGGGGCCCCTGGTATTTCTCATGAGAGCAATCAGGCTCACACTCGCTCCTGCCTTACATTCTTATTCTCTGCTTTTTCTCCTCATTACACTTGGATTTTTCCATCCATCTTTCCGGGAGTGAACCATCATAAGAACTCCTAGACAATGAATGCTGTAGCTGACAAATGCTGGAGCTTCATCACCACATGCATGTGCTTTGTGTCCACTGCAATCCCACTGGCAAACACACACAAGCCCTGGCTGATGGTACTTTACCTTCCATCTGGCAACAACCAGCATCCCTGGAATGGATGGATGAAGGAAGACAGTACAAATCAGCAACTGTTTAAAATGTCTTTCTAGAGGAAGCTTAACAAAACCCCCAATCTCAGTGGAAGACTGCCAATTTAATGCATTTCCCTCCCCTCCCAGCACCATTTTTCATCAAACCATGCAAACTTCAAGTAGTAGCCAAGGTTCCTATTCTATCTTCGTTGATTTAAGACTTTTAAAAAAGTTTTTAAAAGGAAATCTGTAATCAAGCTTAATTACCCTAACATGGAATCTCCAGCATAATTTTCCTTCATTCACATTACAGTAGGGAATAAAAGAATGTAGAGAGTCTATCTGTAGAGTGGAAGCAGGTTTCTTGGCAGGGAGATATACAGTATGAAAGAGAATTGGTATAAAATGCAAAGCTATGCCAATTTAAAAATTACACTCTAGCTAAATTGTATAGCTAAACACATACAACTTTGTGTGCAATCATTCTTGAATAAAACCCTCCAAAAATTTTCCAGCAAGATAGAACTTTCTTGTTTTAAACCCATAAATACACATGTAAAAAATATATGCAACAGTTTACTTAAATCAGTTTTTAAACAGTTTTAACTGAGTATCTCTGTATCAACAAACAGTTAAGATGAGGCACTGCAACAAGGAAATTCAGTTTGTACGTCAAAAAGATTTGCTGCAAAGTAACTGTGGAGGATTTTCTGTACAGATCTTTTAGTGCCTGGTAATTTCTATCTGTACAAATGCTGGGGAAGGGAGGAGGCACTGGATAAGCTGGCTTTGGGAAAAGAGAGGCAGCTTCTCCTGCAAGAAAGCACAGGAGTTCCACCACTGCCAGAAAGAAACAGGACAATCCAGCTGGGACCCACAAAGCTTTGCTACAAGGAGATGTCTGGACATGGTCATGACCCCTCCTCGTATCCCTAAAATACAGCTTAACATACAGCTCTAGCTCACAGCTGCTAAGGCTCCTGGTATTGTTATGGCCCATCTCTCTCTCCAGGCTTTCCTCCTGCAGGAAATTCCCATTCATGACCTGTTCACTACACAAAATTGTAGTATCAAAGCTACTCAAATCACATTACATAAAAACATCCTCTTGGAGTGTGATGAGATGCCATCTTTGGCTTTCAAACACCATACCTTGCCCTCTTCATGGGCATGATTTAGCTGCCAGTGTAGCCAAGGTGAAACCTTTGAGAAGCAGAGCAGCTCACAAGCCCCCCAGAACGGGCACTTGCTCAGGAGTTATCTTATACTGGAGTACTGGACCTGAGAGCCTTTATCTGCACTGAGCAGAACAATCACAAGCAGCAGGCAACTGCTCTGCTCTCACCCAGCCCAGCCTGCCTTCCGTGGCAGAACAGACCTGACTCAGCAAGTGCCTCTGACTGCTGCTGAAACACACCTGAACCACAGCAAAACTGCACAAAACTCCAAGTCCCAAGATCTATACTACAGCTTTGCAAACGATGAATACCAGGAAGGGTAAACTCCTCACACCAGCAGGGACAATTTTGCTTTTAATGAAGGTTAGTACAACACCCACTCGTTTTCCTGAGGTTTTTCACCGCAGTAATTTCCACAGTATCGATGGGGCTGTGGGAGGCTGTAGCAGCACATTTTCATCATCATCCAACACATACAAAGTGTGTGACTCGCTACTTAACAAGACAAGCAGCCACAAGCATCATCTGTGCACAGCTCCCTGAAGGTCACTGCTGCCAGTGAAGCCAGGGAGCAGAGCACAGGCCTGGCTCTGTTCAGGATCTCTCATAAAGGACGCTCTATGCTGAGCTCCATGGCCCTGGGGAGCCTCACAGGGCTCCTTTGCTTTGCAGGGGGGGTGAGCAGCAGCAGCAGCAGCAGCAGCAGCAGGAATATTTTCCCTTTCAAGACCACAACAGAAATATGGTGTCTGTTCTGTTCTTCTCTCTTAGGATAGAATGTGTGAGAAATCCTTTCACTCACTGAGAAGAATTAATTCTATCAATTTAAATGTTTTTCACATGTCCCTTTTATTGTCAGCTCCTTTTCTACACATTAACTCTTGCTACAGTAGGGCCTTACCCAGTTTTTAAAACTCTGTAACTGCCTGCTTTCACAGAGATGTACCTTACCCGGAGTATTCACTTAAATGTAAATATTTTAAAAATACTAAGTATAGAATTCTATCAGTGGCACAACATACACTGTAACACCTGAACTTACAAGTGAAATCCTATCTACTTGTGAAGCTCAAAAACCAGCTTTTCCACACTGTGCTTATGAAGCCCTTTCTGCAGTTGGTGCATAATACGATTTTTCTCTCTGGTTTGACACCAGGTAAAATATATTAAAAACTGCCAAAATAAAAGAAATAATTTCTTTACAGCAGTGACTCGCTAGAATTACTTACTGACAACATGAGGCTGCAAATCAAGAGGCAACATAATTTTGGAAACAGTTTCTTTCTCAATTATTCTTAGAAATTAAGAGTTCCCCAAGCAACACAACTTACAAGTATGGTCCTTCCCTTGGTGACCCAGAGTCATTTTCTTAAATGACAGAAGTGAAGAGTTATTTGGAGCCGAAACACTCACCTCCTTCAAGCTCCCCTTCCCCAGATGTGCCAGGCAGAGTGGGAGCCTTCCCTCACCAGCATCTGAGCCTCGTGCTCCTCAGCAGAGAGCTGCAACCTGGGTGCAGCCTCTGAGCCCTCAGGAGTTCAAGTCTTTTGACTCAGACACCCCAGGAGAAACAAAGCTCTCCAAAGACCAAGCAACAGCTCTGTTTTACAGACAAAGCTCAACTGCTCTCACAAAGAGTTGATGTTGGCAAGCACCACTGGGCTAAGTGTCAAGTAAACTGAACTTTTGGGGTTCACTCATTTTTTGATTGCGAAACCAGGCAAACAATTGTTACACTTTCTAAGCCTGAAAACCAAATAAGCCATATCCCAGGGCAGAGTTTCACTAGATGCAAACATCAGCAAGGATGTCAGCTGACTTCGTCCCACCCCAAAATTAAGATCACAGATGATGACGATGATGATGAACAGGACACCTTGAAAGGCTTAAGACAGCTTCACAAAAATTAAGAAAGATGGCACCAATGATTTAATTATCTGTGCACCTCCAGTCACACTGACACAACTGACAGTTTGCTTTCATTATCAACAGAAACCACTCTGAATCCACCCTTTTTCTGAACGGGACAATCTCGCCCTTTCCTCTTCTCCCACATTCCCACTCCTGCCAACACTAACTATTGTGCAAGAGCAGGACAAATCAACACCAGGGATCTGATCCAGGTGAAAACTAATCCAACAAGAAAGCAAAAGCAACAGTGTGTAGGCATGGGGGCAAGGGAGTAACAGAAACTCCCATTTCCATTAGCACAGAGACAGTCCCAGGTCAGCCTAAGCCACGTTACCCACTGGCTGCCACTGACCCCACTCCCTGGTACTGTTACTTAAAAAAAATAACAAGATCTCAAAAAGATGGTCTTAGTGAACTTCAGAGATCTGAATGACAGGCACGACAAATTCCAAACACAGCACAAGGAATGGAGGTTGGAGAAAAACCCCAGAGCTTCAGATGGGGCACAGAACCATGGCAGCCACTAGGCCAGACAGACTGGCTTAGGAGAGCACAGTGAAACTGCACCCTCATTATTCTGTGGCTCTGCAATTACCAAACTTCAAGGCAAATATGCATATGAATGATGGAGCAGGTAGAGGTGGATCTATAAAGAAAGGATTATTAGTGTTTTTGAATTGTCCATTCACCTCAGGGGGCTATTCCCAAATAAAAAGGAGCAGTCCTTGCCATAGCCTAGAACAAGGGCTTTGAGGAGATGGAGATGCTTATTCATCTCCGTGGGTGTTCTCACCCACCCCCTCCTCTCCCCAGGGCTGCAGTGTCGAACAATAGCTCCAGAGGTAAGAGGTGCTCATTCATCTCAGTGGGTGTTCTCACCTACCCTCCGCTTTCCCTAGCCTGCTACTACAAAAGGACTTTCAAGCTGAAGGGATGGATCAAGCATTTCCTTCCTGATGTGCATTTTCACAGTGTTTCTCTGTATCTGGATGGTGCAGAAGGCTCTGGACACCTGTCCACAGACCCAAACACAGCCAGGGCATCGTCCTTGTGTGAGATTGCAGAAAGAGGAAGTGCACTTGTTGAATTTGTTCAACAATGGCCAACAGAAAAACAAGCTGGACTTTTTTAATTTAAGGTTGCATCTAAAAGATGAGGGATACGGGTACAGACACACACACAAAATTCTAAGAGAAAGTGTGGCATCTGAAGACAAACAGAAATAAATCATAATTTAAGAAATATGTTAACAGAGTGCCTCTCCTACCCTTTCGTTTTACACAAATAAAAACCACATGGATCAAAATAACTTAATCCAGGGAGAACTACACTCAAATTTAAGGTGCAACTATTCACTAATTAATTACCTCAGAAGGAGTATGCACAAACAAGAACACACTAAACTACCCGTAATTGTGCACGAGAACACACAGCACAGATAGAACGCAAAGAGGCACAGAAGGGACACACTGAGGCTCCCAGGTACCCCATGTACAGGTGAGCAAAGGCATCCCAGGTGTCAGGAAATAACATCCATGGGCTGTGCGCACACATCCAGGAGCGCCAGGAGAACGGGAATATGCTCTAAGGAAACAGCCCTGCACACACGGCAGCCCCAGCACGGAGCTGCGGGTGCCGGAGGGAACAATTCCCGGCCGCAGGCGGGAGAGCAGGAGGGGCCCAGACTCACCCGGAGCGGCCAAGGGCCGGCTGAGGGGACAAAGGGAGCGCACATCTCCCTCCGGCTCGGCCCGGGGACTCCGCGCCGGGGGAGCCTCGCGTGTCCCGCGGGGGGCACGGGCAGG
>VZTB01005006.1:78720-90260 GCA_013397245.1 Thryothorus ludovicianus
CGCCATTTTGTGGGGCGGGCGGGACGGGGCGAGGGTGCCGAGGGGACGGACATGGCCCGAGTGTTATGGACGCTGTGCATGGCTGCAGACGGCCTGGAGGGCAGAGTGTTAGTGAATTGTTAGTGTTGTTTGCGGCACTGCCGCGTGGGTAGAGCAGTATGGTGTTGTCTGTGTCAGAAGTACACTCAGAATCAGCGGCTCACTTAGCTCTGGGGTCACGGAGCCTATGACCAACAGCACCTCGTAGAACGCACCATGGCACTGAGGGCCGCTTCCAGCCTTTACTCAAACACCTCCAGGGTTACGGAACAGTCCAGCTCCAGGGCTCTTAGAGCCATGTGTGTATCTGTTGTGTCCCTGCTGACTGCAGTGGGAACAGCTGCCATTTCCAGCGTAGTCCTCACGGGATTGGGTCCGGGCGTGGGCCATCCGTATCTTACAGCACCGCTGTGGGACTCCTGCTTATTAAACACTTGGCTTTGTTTCATCCATCTGTGTTCCGAAGAGTTCAGTATTACAGTAGCACTTCCTTATAAACACTTCCTACCTGCAAGCAGAAACAGGAACTGCAGGAACTGCAACTTCAACTGTTTCCAAAAAGATCCCACAGAAACATGAATTTTAAGTACACAGCACATTTCCCCATCCAGTCTTTTGCCCACTTGGTGGAGAGCTTTGACCAAGGTTTGATATTTTTTAATCCACATTTGTTAATGGCTATAACAGATTCCTGCCCTTCATTAGTGCCCTTGGTCCAGGGTCTGAATGAGCACATTGGTCATTAAATGACTGACACACAAAAGAGCCTGAAAAAATATTGTGCATTATTCAGATGAGGTTTTAGTTAATAAAAAAAGACCAGGAAACAAGAACCTGCAGCTTTCACAAATGGTTAATTCTGCTTTTAAAAATATTTTCCTCTCCTGCTGTTGTTTGAGGAGCAGACTGCTGTACTCCCAACACTAAGATATTCCATTTCTACAATACTTGGAGCTCTTCAGGCTGAAAATTGCTGTGAAACATCCTGCCAAGATGATGATTCGTATTCTTGCCATTTCTTCCTAATGCATGCAGGAATCCTCACTTGCAATGTAAGAAAGCAGCAGGGAAAAACAGCATTTATTTAGCTTAATTTAGCAAATGATTCAGTTTATTTACAAAGCTCATTTTTCTGTTGTTCAAACTCCTGTTGGAAATGCTGATGAAAAACAGTTCAGTTCAATACCTTTTCGGTGTCCTGTTATTTTCAATATTTTAATCTGGAAGGTGATACAGTCAGGCTGGGCTCAGTGTCCTGATTTCTGCAGAAATTGTTGTCTCAACAGACCACAGAAGCCATCAGACCCTAGAGAAGTGGAAGTGCAATGTGAGGGAGCGAAAGGCTCCATCCCAAGCTGTGAAGCTGGAACCCAGCTCTTGTCGAGGCTGCTGCTGGCAGAGCAGAGCAAGCTCTAAATGTCTGACCTGGGACTGGCCATGGCTCTGTGACAGCCAGGTTGGTGTCACTGCCCTGCACCAAACTCCAGGCAAACCCCCACCAGCTGAGCCAGCTCGGATTGTCATCTGGTGGCAAGAGCAAGTTCCCCTCGTGTGGAACTGCGCTCATAACAGAGACCAAGCGCTGAGAAACTGCTCTGCCACTGTCTTCTTTTGACACAGCTCCCAGGGCCTGAAGCACTGCTGCTCCTCCAGTTGTGAATCTGCTTCCTCTTTTTCTTCCTCTAAAGGACTGACTCATTAGCAGTACCAAATGATTCCATTAATTATCTGTAAGATAAGTGATGCCGTAAGATGTTCCCACATCCAAACCACCAAGTGCCATTGTCCTCCTCTCTCACTGGAGATCTCGCCCAAGGATCCACGCTTTCAAGGACAGAAAGGGCCTCAAAGCACAAGTTCCTTCTTCTGCCAGTACAGGAGCTTCTCGCCAGTCCTGAGCTCCAGAGCATGCTGAGCAAACAGGGAGAATTCAGAATGGGAACTGCCACGAGCCCCTGTCTATTGAACTGTGAATTATCAGAGCTGATAACTTCTACAAATTCAATTCCTTGCTAACATGCAAAGGCAGAGGAAATGCAGGTTTTAACAAAAATCCTTAATCTTAACTCTGAGTGTAACATTTTCCTTGCTTGGCCATTCATTTCAGAAGAGTTGCTATGGGGTATTTATTATTTTGAGAAATGTTTGTGATGATGAACTTCATACTTAGAATGGCCAAAGTATAAAATAGCAATCATATGCTCACTCCGCAGTAGGTCATTAATAATTTCTTAGCTCACTAGAACAACTTAGATCTGTTAATTAATTTACCTCTGCTTATGCTGGTCAGTTTAACAATCTTGTATCTCTCAGTTTGACTGAAGAAAAATATTTAAATCTGTTTCAAATGAAAAGTCTCAGAGAAGCAATGTCTGGGTGGCAATCACTCAGACTAATGGTCATTTATTTAAAAACAATTTTTTCCACTGTAGCTAAAACTATGAAAAAAAATCTTCCTGCCTAGAATTGTATAAACATCGCACAAAATGTACATTTTGCAACAAATTTGAGTCCAGCTGTGCCCCTTTTATATTTGCATTTTTAGGTTGCTCTCTGCCTTCACTCCCCCATACAGCCAGCCATAGCTAGCTGGAAGCCAGAATTTATTCTGCAAACGCCCAAGCTCTAAGAACACAAACTTGTTTAAGCTGAGACCATATTTGGAAGAGATCTGGGTCAAGGAAAATAATCAAAGGAAAGTGCATTCCTGGAGCATCACGTGAGGAGGCCACAGCACACACAGTGCTCATGCTCAGGGACGACCCTCAGCACCCCTGCCACTGATGCTCACCCTGAGAACACCTCACCAGCAACCTGAGGCAAAGCCAGGCCCTTGTAAATCAATGTTCAGCAGCACAGCATCGACAGCACCGTGACCATGGCACAAAGTTAAATACCAATCCAGGTCAGCTCCACGGGCTCCATCCATCCTCACAGCCACAGGTACCTGTCTGTAACCCTGCCACTGCTTTGGCTGAAGTAACAACCCTTTCTTACAGCTGCAAACATGCCTGAAGGACTGAAACACCAAAGTATTCTCTCATTCTCTGAAATTCCAGCATTCATTTTCTTATTTTAAGAAGATCCCAAATCCAGCTTTTGGTGTTTGTTTTATATTCGGCTGCCACAATTGCAGAATTTCAGGAAAAATTTTGCGTAACAAATTTTTTTTTCTTCCACTTGGAAGACTTGAGTACGAAAAGCCCCTACAGATGGTACTTTGAGCCTCGGAATATTTTATTTAATTAACAGCCAAATGCACATTAACTAAATTGCAGTGTTTAATTGTATAAGTAAAATCTCAAGCAGCCAATGCAGGAACAGCTACAGGAACATGCTGGCTGTGGTCTACACTCATAGTCTGGGTTTATGTTTATAGCATAAAGTCAGCCTGCAAAACAGGCCTTGAGCTGCCTGTTTTAAACAAAAGGTGGCAACCATTTACCATAGTTCAGGGAGTAGAACATTCTGAACTGTGATAGCACACATTTTTTATCTTGCTGTGGATTTTTTTCCTGGATTTAGTCTCTCCCATTTTCATGGCTAGGGCATTAATCCTTCACAGTGGTAGTGGTGGCGGGTTGTTGCTGTTTGAATCTCTGGGGGTTACTTGCACATAGAATGAGGGAGCTGGGCTGGGAGCAGGGATCTTGCTCTGCCTCCCCTCCCTGGTGTGAGCTATGCTGCACAATGACACCACCACATTATGTGACATGCAAGAAAAAGCTCATTCATGATCCTGGGCAAAATACTTTTATCACTTATCCACCCAAAACATCACTGTTCACTCAAGTACTGAGAGCATAAAGGCAGCCTTGAGAGCAGGTAGCATTATCACCTGGGCAGGTAACAGAACAAGCTCTGAATATGTGTTTAAAAAAAATAAAACAAAAAAAAACCAGCATTCCTGTGCTCTTCCCACAACTAGCAACATGAATCTGACCAGAGCAGATTCTCTGGAAAACAGCCAAATCATGTTTATAAAGATCTTGTCTATATCCATGGACACACTTGTGAGGAACTGCACATAGCAGTTTTCATCATTGAATTGTATCTTCTCCAAACTTTTATTCTCATCTTGTTTCAGCTGTTTATTTCCCTGTGTATTTGTTAATTTGGGAACTTCTTTTCTCCCAGCTTTTATGCAGTTTGCTCCTGTTTTCACATATCCAAACACCTTTACTGTGGCTTTCTTAACTAAGTCTGGGCTGTGCTGCATTGCATTTCCAGCACAAAAACAAGCTGCTGTTCACATCACCCTTCTCCAAACAGCATGAGGTTAACTGTCATGGAAAAAACACAGAAGCAGTGCAAATGCAGAAAACAGAGGAGCTATTCAGAAAGACATTTTCTGCAAAATATACATTGAAATTGCTTTTATTTTTGCTGGAATTAAAAAAACATAAGAATATTGACATTGCATTTAAAACCCCCAGAAAGTTAAAGATAATACATTTTTGCATCTCTGAAATCCAATAAAAGTGTCTCCATCATGCCTTTTTAGGAGATATCAATGTATGAACATTTTGCACCAAGATTTTTAAAGACATGTCAGGCTGTCCAAACTTTACAGTGCTCTTCATTAAATATACAAAATGTGTCACTCTTCTGGGAAGGGACACTGTCCAAAAGTTAGACAATTCAACAAAGAATTTCTAGGAAAGACATCAAAGCCCAGTTCTTAAGGGAAGGAAAACTGATGTATTTAAATGTAATCACAGAGCTTTAGTTTGAGATTTCTGTTTTAAGTTTTGAGAAGTGTTACTGTGTGTGCTCTGCTCCACTCCACTCCATGTATTTATTAATACTGGCAAGTACTACATTAGGAGTGTTCTTAACCTAGAAGTGGACTGGTATATTCATCCCTGTGCTCCTTCCCTGTATGCAAACACGAAGAGTCACTTAAATTACCTCAAGTTGTGAATTTATAAGCCATGATGCAGATTGTATGATTTGTCTTCACCAGGGTTAAAGCAGTATATACACAGCTGGTTTAAAATGACACATTTCTTCTCAATGTGTCAGGTAAGAAAATGCTCTCTATGGAAGTCCTTTTGAAAGTCATCACCTCCAAAGTCTTGCAGCTGCTAGAATGAGACAATTCAAATTGCAGCTGCTTCGGCTCCAGACAAGCAGGCAGAAGTTAAATGTTTAGGAGTAGAGTCCATCATGAATCCTACAGGTTATGGGGATGAGACCTCAAAACCTCGGCCTTGCTTGTCCCAGTAGCTTATTGACTGCAATGATAGTATTTGTGGAATTCAATCATAAATATCAATATACATTTTTATTTAAAGCCATGTCCTAACAGTAATAAAGATGACAATCCTGGGGGAATTATCACATTTAATGTATATATAAGAACACTGTAAAAAAGTGACAAAGTTGTATTTCATTACAAAAGAGGTTGCTCTTTTTTCCTGCGAATTCCTTTCTAAACTGAAACAGGTTTTCATTCTTATGTCACCAACTAAGGAAAAAAAAAATCAAATCCTAAAATTCTGATGTTCAGAAAAAACAGGAAAACTATTGTCATACTACAAAACATTTCACTTTACAACAACCCTAAAGAGTAATCTATTACCTGAATGAGAAAGAAAAACTGGGACATGAGAAGGCTAAAATATTAAAACAAGACCTCAAGTGTTTTTGGACAAAATTCTCAGCTCTGATCAATGCAAGACTCTCTGACCTTAGGGGGACATTTGTACAGGGAATGAATGTGTGTGGAACCAGCCAGAGAGATGCTATGGCTCAGGAGAAAAATCCTGCCTTTATTCTGATGTTTATTATTTTTCCACTATAAACTGATGTGTGAACCATTTCAACAATATGAAGCAGGTACATTCTAACCATTTCCAACACAAATCCCAACATTTTCATTTACTTAGCAGTATAGTGTCTGTCAAAAAAAAAATTAAATCTGTTTATTTCATATTCTTTATGATGAAAAGTATATAAACTGCACTTTTAAATTAAGTCATGTTCCACCAAAACTGGTCTGCTTTAAGACTGATAACTTTAGTGGAGAGAATTAAGATGCTTCAGTAAGTATCAATTTTCTGTTAAAAAAATGTCCACAAGACGAAATAAAAAAAATTTCTTAATTTACATTAAGCAGTGTAAACAGCAAAATCAACAGAAGCCACAAAGTTTCACGCACCAGCTGCTAGCAGACAGATAACTCCAAATGCTCATAGAACTTTGTATCTTCCTTTGTTGGTTGGTTGGTAAGAATTTTGCTGCAAATAAAGAAGAGGATAATCACAGTTAAAAGTGAAGATGGATAAATGAATTGCAACAAAACCCCAGTAGGTTATTAGCTGGGTATGTTGTAAAGCTACAGCAAACCAGATCTCTCAACACATATAAAATATCAAAATGAGGGGATAATTTTTGTCTCCCCTGGTTGATGGTGTTGAAATTAGGCAATTCATTGGGACCCAACTCTTTGAGGGGTCTTCATTCAAAAGCTCTGTCAATGTGTTATCTCCATCTGCTGGATGACAGCAGCTGTGTTCTGGCTGATTAACCAGTGCCATGGATTTTTAGGCTGTTCAATAAAACAATGTTTTTGAGATCTATGGGTCCCAGTCCCTGATATTAATAAAACCTTATGTCAGAGCACAACATTTGCACAGGTCAATCTCATCAAGCATACATTAAGGCACTTTCCCCCTGCATTCTGAATATTGCACTCACCAATCTGATGAGCTCCTCTTTTATAAGTCGTGTGATTTCTGCCTTTGCTTTCTGTACAGCCAGTTCATTGGCACCTGAAGAGAAAAATATGTATTATAATCTTGAATACTTTCTGTATATGAAGCCTACAGAATAAACACTGCTGTCTACTTTCAGAAACACAGTAAAATCTGCTGAATATCCCCAGCTTTGGTGAAGAACACTCTATTGCACAGAATGCCAAAGCTTGACTGTGTTCTCTTTTAAAGAAGATACTCCAGTCACAAATGATAATGTTCAGAAATACGGAGGATTAGAGGTTTCTTCTGAAAAACTCAAACATCATGACATTTACCAAGTTTTTGTTGTAGTAGTTGGTGCAGTTTCTTACACCTTTAACAGCCTAAACAGAATTCTATTTTCTTCCTTATTTCACACTGGCACAGACCTCTTTGTGCTAATTCTTTTTCCTCCCCTCCACACTGATTTCATATGTTAGCTGTTGCTCTGTGGCAGGTGAGAAGCCTCTCTGTGATCCCCATGGATCATTTGATAAATGTATAAAGATAAACAAGTGTTTTTCAGTAATTGCAAAGTAACTGCAGCAAGTCTAAAACTTAAGTGTCCAAACATTGACTACAGAAACTCCCTGTCTAATTACAAAAGTAAACTCACAGCTTTAACAGAAACATTTATAAAAATACTTACTTTCTATAGCCAAATAGATCTTTCGTTCTCCCTCCTTGGGTTCTTTGCCTGGAGGGAAGTAAGTTCCCCTGATTGTAATGGCAGCTTCAGAATATTCACTGATTCTCTGCAGTGCTTCTTTGGAGGTAACCTTCCATCTGGCAGTCTGCAAGGTGAAGGATATGAGAGGATCAACAAGGAGAAAGGCACCACACTAAATGGCAATCCATTAGTTCTGCCAGCATGGGCAGAACCTCAAAGACAAATACAGGGAATTTGTATCTCATCCTGTGAAATAAAAATGCTCAAAGTAACACATGAGGTAGATCAGAGCAACAATATTCTGAATGGCAGAAATACTCAAGTACTAAAAAAAGGGCAAAGATCTGTATCAGTCATGGCTGATAAAAAAACCTCTGCAAAAAACACCAGACAGTGTCAGAGATTTGGGTATTAGAGAAATGGGGAGAGCATGAAGAGATTTTTGTCTGATAATGAATACATGTATTTCTGATACTCTGTGGAATAAGTCCAAAGTATTGCATTTATACAACCTGAGAAGTAATTACAGTTAATGTAAAAATTTCAATTAAGTATGATCAGAACTAGAGACATAACATTTTAGTGTAAGCATGAAGAGAGGTTTTGTTAAATAATGGTAATTTAAACTTGATTATAGCAAAATGGTTACTTGCCTGTGGGAAGTCATTGATCTCTAATTCTTCTTCATATCTCTTGAAGGACTCATTCTGTCCTCCATCCTGTTTCTCTTCCTCCTGCTTCTCTATGGGCACATAATTGAGCTTGGCATTGATTTTTTCAGCCAGTTGCTCTGCAATGGTCTTGGCAGACACAGTAGGAGCTTGAATTGTGCCACCTCTCAGGATAGCATTTGTAGCCTGCTGCATCACATCCTGTAAAAACACAGGTCCATACTGAGAACAAAGTAGCCAAAAAAAGTCCTACATAAACCAAGAAGGGTTTCATTAAAGCTCTCTATGTAATGTAATTGTCTACATAACAAATACATTCTCCAGACTTCTGCTGTTCCTTCCTTCCTCTCAACACCTCCCTTCACACCTGCAAAGGAAAGATCTTAGTGGTCTTTTGTATTTTCAGCTTAAAATACCTGTAGATATTCCAGAACAGTTAAGTTCCATCTAAGCACCCTGTACATCACATGTACATCTCATTCTTCAGCAGAGAAAGATGTTCTGCAACTTGCCAAAGCTGACAAAATTAATTGTGTAATGTTATCAGTAATGAATTAACTCTTTGCCAGGGCAGACAAAACATTTACAGTCCTGTACTAAGCCTTATAAACCTATCAGCTCACCTACAAATCCTATAAAAATGAGTTAGCCCAGCCTAAATGAGATAAACAATGCACTGTGACTAGTGTGCAGAAACACAAAATCAAATGGCAGTCACAGAACAAAGAACTGAACAACCTTTAGTGAAAAAGAATAAAATTGGTCTGTAGAGCCTGACCTTAAAGTGGAAGGGAACCATGACTTGTGCCTCTGCTCCAAGATTCTTCTGGGCATTGATTCTCAAAGCCAATCTCTTAGCAATTTCCAATTTTTCTGCATTCCCAGCTGATGGTGTAGGAGCATTTGATGTTCCTGGTGCTGCCATGTCTTTTACTCTTTTCTTTGAATTGAACATGCTTTCAATTTGTTCATCAATCTGAAGAAAATAAAATTATATGATCACTGCATTTACCACTATATAAATTTGTCATCATAAAGAAAGAAACAATAAGGGGCATTTAGTTTACATGTTCTTAAAGAAATTAATCTTGTATAAATGGTAGAAGCCTGCCTAAAACTACAGCTCAACAAAAGGATGATCTAATCAAGAAGTCTGAACACAGTATTTACTTGCAAGATTACAAAAAGGAATCCATCCAACATTAAGAAAAGAATCTAGTAAGATTTAGAAACAGAAAATGCTGCTATGAATGTCTTTAAAACACTTCAAATAAAAATGTTTGCAATTGAGGACCATTGTTGTATTTCATTTATGCAAGACTAATATCCCAAAGAATTTATGTGGCATTTACATGACTACACACATTAAGTATAAAATATCAGTAAGTAAAAAAGAGATAATGGAGATCTTCCTAGATCTTGATCTTCATAGCTGTATCTCTATATCTGAAGAATACATGCAGTCAGTAACAAAGGTCACAGAGTAGCAGAAATCCATGCACTCTGCAATGTATTATTCAACCTACTGGGGAAGAGAATCAAATGTATTGAGAAAATCCATAAACAAGTTAAATCCTATTCCCAAGTGCTTACATCAACAGCTGTATCTTCATCATCTGAATCTTGCAAGCCAAGAGCTGCTTTCTGTAGCTTCTTTCTTTCGTTAGCCAAAGCCTGTTCTGTTTCATCAAATTTAAAACCTTTGCCAGAGAATCCACTGCTTTTTTTAATCAATTTTCCCTCCTGAAAACAAAAACATGTATTATCATACTTAGGAGTTTCAAATTCTAGTTCTGATGGTCATTAAATAACTGTAAGACTACACAAAGAAGTTTGAAGTTCTTTTAAAAGAACCGAATCCTAGCACATTTGTAAAGCACTTCAAATTTAAAAGCTGCATTTCACATTGAAATGTAATAAAAAAACCCTCTGTCAATTCAGCAGAAAAGGTACTCTATTGGGATTTTCTGTAAGTACACATTTTAAATGCTTTCCAAATGCAGTAAAAAAAACCCTCCATTTTTTTATATCAAAAAAAATCCAAAATCATTCTTCTCAGCAGGAGCGAGATCCTCTGATGGTGAGAGCTCTAGAAATAATCACACAAATTCTGTGAATTTCTCTGTGATATTCTGTGAATACCTTGTATGTGAAATTTGTTAAAAGCCAAAGTGCCCCTTATACCATAGGCATTTACTACATACCAAGTGACAATATTTAAATTCTCAAGAACAGTTCTTTAAATGACATTCAAGATTCCAATCTTGAGGTCACTGATACCCTCAGCCAAGCACACACGTGCTCCTAGAGAGGTGACCCACGAGTGTACACTGGACAACTGGACACGTGCATACACAGGCATTAAACCTGGAGCAAGCCCCCTACAGAAGAAATACTCACAGCCTTCTGTTGGTCTTTGAAGTCAGCCCAGAGCTTCTCCAAATCAGCAGGAATTGGATTCCCAGACAATTCCAAAGCCTTAATGATATCACCAGCATAACGTGCCTGATCCTCAGTAATGAATGTATATGCATACCCCTGGTCAAAATTCATTTAAGAGACAATTAGGAAAAAGCTCTAAAGACACTATCTCTAAATTTATTGAAACACCCTTGCATAGGTGCTGATCAATGAAATTAACCACGACAGTCATGCAATAACTCTTTTTTAGTGGAAATGTAGAATGCATAATGTGATTTCCTAGGAAGCTGATAAAGAGGCAATCATCCAAAGATAGTAAACACCGAAATCTCTCCTTCCAACAAGTGCTGTTCTGGTTAAAAGCTTGAAAAATTAAAATCTTATCAATTTAGTAGGGCACATTTCCAACAGTGAAAAACACCCCAACTCTCAGCCACAAATGGATTTAAAAGAACACTCAGACAGAAAAACATGTAAGTTCCAAATTTCAGATTTGTTCGGAACATATTAAAATAAAGTTCAGAACATATTAAAAACACTCTTCCCACCAACAATATAAACTGCTCCCTCTGTGGCTGCCCCTTGGAACAACTTCATCAAAGAATAAAGAAGGGGAAAATGCCAGCACTAACCAAACCAGACAGCTGAGTGTACCTACTTTATTGCCAGCTCTCCCCGTGCGGCCGGCTCTGTGCACGTAATCCTCGTAGTGGTTGGGGCAGCTGTAATTGACCACCAGCATCAGCTGCTTCACATCCAAGCCCCTCGCTGCTACCGACGTGGCCACCAGGAGTTTGCAGGTTCCATTCTTGAAGTCATTAATGATGCTGTCCCTGTCATACTGATCAATACCTGCAAGACAAATCAGTGAATTGTAAAGCTCTGCTTTAAGTCGTGAGAGTTTGTACACAGGTCCAAACACCCTCCAGCTTCAAACAACCAAAGCCACAAGCAAATAAAACTTGAATGCTTTCACACTTTTGAATGCAAAATACATTA
>VZTB01005007.1:5668-32614 GCA_013397245.1 Thryothorus ludovicianus
CTCTCGAGTCTCCTTGAGTCTCCTTGAGTCTCCTTGAGTCTCCTTGAGTCTCTTTACAGTGATAAGACTTTTCAGACAGGCTGCAAACACTGAGCCATGGCTCCTAGTCAGCACCTCATAGGCACCAGCAAGAATGGTAATTTTTCTTTTGTGAAGAAACTGGGTTATATGACTTTTTATAAGCACTTAATAATTGTGATGGGAAATGTTTGCAGCGTGGTCAGGTCTGAAATGAGCAGAGCAGTGTGGGAGTCGTGGCAAGTGAGTCTCTTCCTCAGTTTGAAACAGAGAAGGAAGAGGGAATAGGCAGCCCTGGATTCTCTCTGAGCTAAAGGAGTTATTGGTTCAGCTAGTATGATGGCCTAAATTAAAGAGATGATTCACCCCCCTTAGTTGTTTTGAAGTCTCATTGGGGTCTTTGATGCTTTTTCAGGAACCAGATTACCAGCTGTGCATCACAGGGAGCTGGGTGATCTGGAAGATGAATGTTGCTGGGAGATTCACACACCAGCTGGAATGAACTTGGTGCAGGAAGAAGAAATGAAATCACCAGTGATGAATACTGCACAGCAAACAGCATCACAGCCCTTCAGGCATTCTCACACCTTCAATGGGCACATTTTGTAACGCTCACTCAGGTGGAAAAAATTAATATTTTTTTTGTTCTCCACCCAGAGTCACAGTGACAAAATGAATTATCACTCCTGGGGGCAGCAGGTGAAAAATCATCTTGATTCTTTTTCTGTCTTTGCTTTCTAAACCACCTGTTTCAAAACAATTGAATTTCTGTTTCCACTGGCCTGCAAGGAGCTTTAATGCTCCATTTGCCCTGAAAGAATGTGGCCTCTCTTCCTGTTGAAAGGAGCTGAGTGCATCTTCCCAAACTTAGCCCTTAACCACATTGCCATGGGGTAAAACAGAACTAGGAAATCTCTAGAGGAAAAAAAAAATTGCTATTTGAATACTGGTAGATCACTAAGGTTAATTATGCTTTTATACAGTGTTTTGGAAGGTACCAGAACACAACAAGCTATGGCACTGAGCTGTTTTCACAACACCACCATGTAATTGTTCAAAAAAGACACAATGCCAGGCTGTTCCACAAGAGGGCTGCCCTTTTATTTAGCAATTGCTTTCAAGAGCAGTGTTTTCTCTACTACTAAGACCAACAGCAAATTTCTCCTGGCCCTCTTTGTCAGAATTGATGGGGTCAGGAAATATTTCTGTCAATCTTCTCTCACCAAGTGTTTCACGAAGTCTCATCTCTTCTCCAGTAGTGTTTTATTTGGAGGGTGATCAGTTAAAAAAGAAAAATCAAAACAACAAAAAAAAAACCACAACCACAACCCCACTCCATACACCACCACCCCCAAAAAAACAATCAGGGCAAAGCAGAACTATCCAATTCTTAACTGTGATCCAAGACTGACCTTTGATAAGTGGACTGAGAGAGGAAAAAATACCCACCTGTTCTGTTCCAGCAGGGCTTGCTATTAAGATATGTTGGATATCAGATTTCATAGTCTCAACAAAAAAAAACCAACAAAAAAAACCCAAACCTAAAATAATAACCACCACCACCCTCTGTCTGCCATTCTGGGGCTGACTTTGCAGTTCTGGCAAGTTTTATTTGCAGCCAACTTCAGACTAAATCCCAGGTTTCTTTCTACCCTAAGAGGAAAGTAAAGTGCAGATGCTGGATTGGAGGACACGAGGCTTGAGGCTGTGACTTTAGGCTGATTTTAAGAGAGTGTGGATGCAGCTGAACTTGGGGGGCAGTGCAGCTGGAACCTGCCAGTGCTATCCGATTCCTTTCTGCCCAGATACTGACACTGCTCCTTGCTTGTGCTTCACATTGCCCCAAAGGCAGGCAGCAGACAGCAGCTCCCACAGAAATGCCGGTCCCCTTTACCTGGGGGAGCAGCTCAAACTGGGCTGAGTGTGGGCAGCTCAGAGAGGCTGCCCTTCCTCACTAAAGAAAGGGAAAGGTCGCTGAAGTAGCCAGGAACTGGCAGTGCTGTTTTTGTACCTGACCTCCCAGCCAAGAAGGGCAAGTTGGGAACAACATATTTCCATTAATTTGGGTAGCACTGAATATATTGGAGGAATGGCACAGTATTCATGGCTTCTGTCAGCTGGGAAAGGGGCTGAATTCATGTAACAAATTATTCAGAAGAAATTGTTTGCCAGACTCTCATTATGAGCTCTACAGAACAGAGGAGTTGATACATCAGATACAATTAACTTCATGTTATAAAACCCTTTTGGGATGTAAACACTAGACCCTGCCATCCCTACTGTATTGTAAGGGCCTGGTTGCTCATTATTTTTACAGGAACCTATACTTATTCCTCCTGTGTGTCTGCAGGGAGCAAAACACCTTAAAACCTGAGAGAAACTGTCCACTCTGTGTCTGAGGAACAGAGCAACACCACAGCCCAATGCAAGGAGAATCCAAATGTGACATTTGAGTATGACTAAGCATTCCTCAAAGCAGTCAGATATCAAGCTCACAAGCTTTAACACTGAAAAGGATTTTCGATTGTGTTGCAGCCAGCAGGATTTTGCTGAAAGCAAAGCTAGACCAGCACCTGTCTGCTTTTTCAATCAGATCCCCAATTACAAGGTCTTTGCTCAGTGCAGTTAATAAATCTCTCCAGGACAAGACACCTGCATTCTGCTCAACACAACACGGGGTCTGTGGCCAGAGCAGCAGTCCAGAACCTCTGGGGTGAGGTAAGTGCAATTGGTTCACAAAAATGAGAAAGCAGCAAAGCAGATTCAGCTGACACCAAAATGTCCTACAGAGTCTATGCTATTTCACCACATTGCTCACAGCAGCTCAAAAAATCTTACTCTTGCCTTTTTTAATACACTATGTTGGACTTTTAATGCAAATTTATATTCTTGTCAACTTCTATTTTTTAGTCATTTTTGAGCTAAACTTCATGGGCCAATGTGAAATGTATTTTTAACTTATAGAGACCTCAGTTAAAAATAAAATAGCAATGGAAATTGTTTCATTTTCTTAACAGCCAAGGAAATAAACATCAATTAGTTGCACCACTCTGCACAAAAGCAATGGGAGAATTAAGAGATATGAGTCCTGCAGCTGAGTGGAAAGCATTTCTTGAAGCAATTTGGAAGGTAAAGTTCATCATAAGTGCTCAGAGGCCAACTCAGTGTGTTCCTAAGGAAAATATATGTTGGGCATTTTCAGTATATATTACTATCATTTATTCAGAAGGAAGTTTTCTGTGCTTTTAAGGTAAATGCTGATTTTAGAGTAATTCCATTTAATTAACCAAAGCCAAAATGATGTTTGCTTTAGCAACTAGCAAAAGAGAGACTCAAATCACTGCCCTCATTCCCTGAACTCTCACACAAAGAACACCTAATAACATATCACTTCCTGAGAAAGAAAAAGAAAGAGCACTAAAGGAAAGAAAACTGGGAGGCATCCTGCTGAGATAAGCATCACTCCTCTCAGACTTGCTTTCTTCTTTCTAGAACAGCAGCTCTGATGGTGACCATTAGAATAACCCCCAGAGGTGGTTTAGTTGCCCAGCCTGTTAACAGCAGGGGTCAGATTTGCTTCACATCTACACACATTGCAAAGAGGGGCAAAAGCTCTGTAAAACGCTGCTTTTAACTGCTGGTAATACACAGCCATCATTTTGTGCTGCCAGTGCAGGACTGGTTCAAGAAATAGCCGAGATTTTGGCTGTGATGTACCTGCTCCCAACAGCCTAAGGAAAAGGGAGGTTCCTACAGGAACCTACTGTGTTCTCTCAAATGTCAGACGGGTCCAATGTAAGCAACTCATATAGAAATAAGAAATGGAGGGCCAAGCTAAAATAAGGAGGAGGTCAGGGTGCATCCCCAAGCTCTAATGGGATTTAGAAATATTATCAGTCATTAAGAAGCATCCAGTTCATGCAGCTTTTACAATTGTAAGCTTGTGATCACAGAAGCAAAAAGATCGCATAATTCTCAAACCTGAATTACTCACACCAAGTAAAAGCAAGGCAGGGAACAGTCTCCCTACATTGGGCAGGCTGAAAAAGCAACTGGAGTTGTTTTTTTTCTCAGGGACCACAGTTGTCTTGCTAAGGAGCTCCTGTGGTTGTGGATGTGGGCTGGTGCATGTTTGGGCAGATATTGAAAAGAAGGCAGAAGTGGAAGCACTTAAATCCACATCAAGACGTGGAAGTAGTTTTGGAGCAGGGTCAAAGCAAGTGAAAAGGAAGAAGAGAAAGGTTCTGTAATTGCTGGAGAAGTTGAGAGTAGAGAATGTCAAGAATTAAGCTTTCCTCCTAAATCTCACTGAGATACCCTTTTCCCTGTGGAAAATCACTATGATATTTTTGAACAGAGATAGGAGAGCAGGGCCATGGAAACTTGGTGACTTGCAAGGAGATGCCTGGTGAGGGCAGCTGTTCCCTGGGCCTCCTCCTTTCCTGATGGCTCAGCTAAATTTAAATTGAGTACAAACCTGTAGCAGGGTCAGGCAGATGAGCAAGGGAACAGATCCCACCATCCTCTCAGAGGCACCTGGTGTCAGACACACCTTAAAATCAGGAGGACATTTGTTTTAACATCTGCAGAAGTCTTAACTGGCAGTACTAATTGAATCTGAAGGGGTTTTTTGAAATTCAACTAAGATTAGCACAGAAATTTGCAGCAGAAAGCTGTTGCTTGGCCTTAACAAGTGAGAGGTGCTGTAAGAACTGGAGGGCAGATGAGAAAGTGACTGGTGAGTTAGTGGGTGTCCCAGAAACCTCACAGGTTCTTTGCAAGATTTCGGGTCCAGAATTTGGCCCCTCAGTACTTTTACTCACTGTGCTTGAACATTTGCTTCAACCTGCCCAGCAGGTTTGTGCCCTGCTGCAATTAAAATGGAAGTTTCAAACCATAGTTCAAGCAGGCTTTCCAGCCATTCCCAACCTGTCCTAGGGGAAATAACCAAGGGAGATAGGATTTGTAGGGATTTTTCCCCAGGATGAATTGTGGCTCAATAAAATGCATAACAGGATAAAGCATTAGAAGAAAATGTTTGCCACTGTAAAAATCAAGTACTCATGATTTAACAGGTAACAGATTTAAGGCTGTCTGTGTGAACTTTATTGTACTCTCCCCCACCTCACAGGAGTGGTTGATTGCAATGTCATAAACTTCTTTTTTTCTACAGTGCTTATGTCTCTCTTATGGAGGAAATTTGATTTTCTAACTGCATAATATTTAACTATAATATATTTTTAATGTGAATCCCTTCTAAGCAGCCTGGATGGCAAATGCTGAGAATTTGAAAGTGGCTGTGTAATGGTATTTGGGATGGTTGAACTGCAAAGGTTTGTGGGCTGCTTAATTTTCTCTGCATGTAGCAGAACACAGTAAGAAGTATTTGCAGTACAGAGTGTTATTAAGAGAGAGAGAGACGACTAATTCTAGACTGGGATCTGTTTAAATCAGTGCCCTCAGGGAGGGAATCTGCAAGAGGTAGCCAGAACATGGCACTGCATCAGGATATTCCATGCACATTCCATCCAGGGCCCACTGCAGGATGGGTGCCCACGAGAGAGGAGGGTCTGGCAGCTGCCAGAGGGGCAGTGCCAGTGCAGACAGCTGCTTCGCAGCTGCTTCCATCTCCCTGGGAGAACCCAAGCCCTCTGTGCTCCCAAGCCACCAGCACTGGGGTCTCGGAGAGGTGGGGATGTCAAGGCTGATGTATTGAAGCACTGAGTAAAGACAAAATAGAAACTCTTTGAGAGTTACTAAATCTGAAGTTAAAGAATAGCAGCAGAGGCAGCCACAGTCACGAATCTCTTCTTGGACTGGGCCAAAGCACTTAAATCCAAAGCAGTCCCTCCATGTGGGGTGCACTATAAATATCCACTAATTGCCTTTAACAGGGAAGAACTGGAGCTTGTGGTGATCCATCTGCAAAAGCACAGAATCCTGTTTGGCTCTGTGGAAAAGGCACCTGGGAAAGGCAGAGGAAGGGAGGTTGGTGCTGTTGTCAGTCCCTGCTGTGTGCCTTCCACCCAGCACTGTGAAGCTCCAGGCTGGATTGCCTCGTCACACTGCTGCAAGAGTAGGCCAGGTCCAAGGAGGGCAAATCCTTCAGGTCCCACTTCTAACTGGAGCTGTTTGATGTTAAACTGAAAAGGAAAAAAAAAATTGTGTTAAAAGGAAGATCAAATGACCCCACCACCCTTCTGCCAGAGGAGGCAGCGCTATGGAATATTTTTAGGGTTTTGAAATTTAATGGTTTGCACTTCATGATTTTCTGTGCAGAAGAGTGAAATGGGGAAAAAAAATCTTCATTAAGCTTTCACTCCCTTGTGTCATAGCAAGCCTCTTCCCATTCTTTGCATCACAGAATACAGAATAATGTAGGTTGGCTCGGAGAAGTTCAAGTCTGACTCCCTGCTCCAAGCAGGTCCAATTACATGGGTTTGCTCAGGGCCATGTTCAGCTGAGGTTTGAGTATCTGCAGGGATGGCAATCCCACAGTCACTCTGGTCCCTGCTCCAGCACATATTGTGAAAAATCCATTGCCCTGTTAAATGGAGAAATAAAGATTTTCGACCAAGGCATTTTCCCATAAAAATATTGAATCCATATTTTCTCCCATGATGTCAGAATATTAAAACCAAAATCAGATGCAATAAAATATTCCAAAATGAAGTGCAAAACATTTTCACTCTGCGTTTCTTTTGTCAGAACCACACAGTTCTCACAAGGTTTTTTCCAGCTTTGACAGAAAGGCATGTTCTTAGGGTTTGTTGCCTGGTCTAAATCTTTCCAGTCAGCTCTAACTAGAGCTTTGGATAATGTTACTGTATGATGGGGTCCTGGCACACAGCCCAGAGCTGTCCTCCTCGCTTGGGCTCTGGAATAAGAGCTGGTGATGACATGTTTGATTCTTTAACCCCTCTGCTGGCTCCTCTGCCACTGGAAAGTCTCTTACCCAAACACACTGCTCTGGGGATCCCAGGACTGGGAGACTGCTCCATGCACTGTGGTTTGCTTTGTTTTGGCAGGCACACTTTAATGTGCAATGCTGCTGTTTTCAGCTCGATATGTTCGTCTGGCATTGCTCCCTTCTTTCACTGTTACACACTTTGATTTTAGTGACTGGATGAAGTTTTCTGTTTTACTTTCATTGTTTCCAGGTCTTTCAAAGGGTCTGGGTATTGATTAAAAGATGGGTGACCCACTTTAAAGGCTTCTTAAAGCCCTAAGCACAGGTTTTAAGCACTCATCTCGAGTCAGCACTGATGGAGTTCTGTGGTGAAAACCACTGTGGCACATCTGAGCCCAGCTGTGCAGAGAACTCCTCAGAGGCTAAGGGGGAGGAAGATGCCTCACCTGGGCATTTTGCAGGTTTTCTCTGGATGGAAATGTTTTTTTTGATCACAGGAAGAGCAAAATCATGATGTCAGGGACTCTGACTTTCCTTTGGTCTCTGATGTAAGCCTGCCCAAAGGTTCTCTTATGCAGGGCAGAAGTATAAATACCATATAAATACCACCATAAAAGCATTACCATATAAATTGTCTATCTCACCATTTATCTCCCCCTAATTTGGCAAGATTTAATACAGCAGGATGTCAGCTGGAGGAACCCACAGGAAGGGCAGCCTGAGAACTGCTTTTAGAGGCAGGGCAATCTAGCAGCCCTCTGCATTCAAAACTTCTGAGCCTTGCCCCTGAAAGCTGGGTTATTTAAATCCTTACACGGATAGAGAGTCCTTCTGTTCTGCCTCCTGGCACTCATTTCACAGCTTCAAGCCTTTTCACTCCATTTCATTAAAGAAAAAGGAAAAGAAGGAGAAGGAGAAAGTGAAGGAGAAAGAGAAGTGAGAACAGCACAAGCTGAGATTCTGGTCCTGCACAGAACAGATTTATTTCTGTATGTGAATATATGTACATGCATATATATAAATAAATACAGACATATATATATTTGTACATAAATATAGGTACATAAATACATATTTATATATAGAAATAAATATAGGTAGGTAAAAATAAAATACATATGTACATATATATATATATATATATACATGTGACTTATTTCCAAGAACAACTGTCCTTTTTTAAAGCTGGTCTGTTTCCACAGAGCAGCTCCTGTACAATTTCAGCACCTGACTTTCTGAGCACAGATGTCTGCTTTATAGATGAAGGAGCTGGCTTGACCACACGTTTTGTCCCGGAGCTGAGAATAAACCTACTTTTTCCAAGCTGCCTCCCAGGGCACTTTTCTGCTACTCAGCTCTGCCTCCTGGTGTGCTCTTGCTCTGACTTGAATGAACATAATGATACCAGCACTCCTCCAGGTGGGAAATAGCCATGCTGAGGGCTATCAGCCCTTGGGCTTTTATTTAGAAAGAGACACAAGAGCAAACAGATGAAGTTTTCCCATCTTTTCTCCTTCATGGCATTGGCATTTGGTTAGGAAACAGCAACACACATAATTCCTTTGTACAAGTGTGGTAGAAATCTGCATGTGTTTTACCCACATGGATTTTTCTACCAGCAATAATAAGAATGCATCACTCAATGGCTTTACCATTTATTTATTATGCAGTTGTTTATGTTTTTTTCTAATACATGAAAAAAAAAAGTGATCTGTTCAGGTGAGCTGGTCTTCAATGGCTTTCAGCATTTGTTAGACACAAGTCCCTGGAGAGAAAGAGCTCACAACTGCTAAATTCAGCTGTTCATGCCATTGGTAACCAGGGAAGCTGCAGGTCATCTCCTATTAAACATTTACGTGGCTGCAGAAACGAAAAGAGCACAAAGTAGCAGAAGTCCAGAGTATCTCTAGGAATAAAGGTCATGCAGCAGCTATCCTATATTATTAATATAATTTACACCTGAGGTTGAGCTGGNAGTGAAGGAGAAAGAGAAGTGAGAACAGCACAAGCTGAGATTCTGGTCCTGCACAGAATAGATTTATTTCTGCATGTGAATATATGTACATGCATATATATAAATAAATACAGACATATATATATTTGTACATAAATATAGGTACATAAATACATATTTATATATAGAAATAAATATAGATAGGTAAAAATAAAATATATGTACATATATATATATATANTGAATGAACATAATGATACCAGCACTCCTCCAGGTGGGAAATAGCCATGCTGAGGGCTATTAGCCCTTGGGCTTTTATTTAGAAAGAGACACAAGAGCAAACAGATGAAGTTTTCCCATCTTTTCTCCTTCATGGCATTGGCATTTGGTTAGGAAACAGCAACACACATAATTCCTTTGTACAAGTGTGGTAGAAATCTGCATGTGTTTTACCCACATGGATTTTTCTACCAGCAATAATAAGAATGCATCACTCAATGGCTTTACCATTTATTTATTATGCAGTTGTTTATGTTTTTTTCTAATACATGAAAAAAAAAAGTGATCTGTTCAGGTGAGCTGGTCTTCAATGGCTTTCAGCATTTGTTAGACACAAGTCCCTGGAGAGAAAGAGCTCACAACTGCTAAATTCAGCTGTTCATGCCATTGGTAACCAGGGAAGCTGCAGGTCATCTCCTATTAAACATTTACGTGGCTGCAGAAACGAAAAGAGCACAAAGTAGCAGAAGTCCAGAGTATCTCTAGGAATAAAGGTCATGCAGCAGCTATCCTATATTATTAATATAATTTACACCTGAGGTTGAGCTGGTAAGGAAACCTGCTCTGACTGTGAGTGTGGGGGGTGTAGCTGAGAAGGGGCTTCAGCCCCAGCTCAGGTGGTGCCAGAGAGACTCCAGAGTGGCTCCTAGGTGTCCTGACAGGGAAATTTCCTTAACATGAGAATGGCTCCAAGGAGCCTCCAGCCCCTGGCCCACAGCTGGGCTGGTGCCAGCACCAGATCATGCCTGTGCCTGTGCCTTGGCAGCCTCTGTGGCTGGCACTCCCTGTCTCTGTGGAAATCTGGGGCTTGGCTACACCACCATCCCAGGAAGATGCCAAATTAATCATCCCAAATGTAAGAGCTGGCACCTTGGTCAGCTCCTGTTGTCAGAAGAGGCATTTCTCCCCAGGGGTTAAACGGGCAGAGACAATGGAGAGCACACAGGACCCTGGCAAAAGTCAGGGTGAGGCTGTGTAAAAGGGGAAGAGAAAACTGATTTTAGACCAGACACATTTCTGTTGCTCTCTCATTCTTCAACACTCGCTAGCACCTGGCTGTCCAGGGCTCCCTGTGGTGACAGAAGATTAGAAACAACAGATTCCAGGTCTCCTGAGAGCACCCATGACAACGTGGGAGTGTTACTTTTACAACCTAACCCAGACCTCAGTTGGCTTCAGCAACCGAGGGAGAAGTCACACCACTGGTTTTCCAGCACCAATATGCACCCAGCAGTCCTCACAGTTCCACCTTCTGCCAGCTCCCAGGAATGATCTGTGTTCCATTCTGGATGGCACAGCTGCTCTCTTGACTTGCAACATGTCTCCCGTTCCTTGACTTGTGCCCTGCTGCTTCTTCTGGCACTTCCACATTTGTGCTCTCTTACAGGAAGCTGCCAAGTTCCCTTTGCAAACCCCTTCAGGCCTGGAGTGTTTTACTTACTTGGACAAGACAGCTCTCCTCTTCTTAAAAAAATAAAAAAGCAAACCCAGGAGAGTCAGAGACAGTTGAATTAGTGTATGAATCCAACTGACCTGCAGAAATTTGTGATGAATGATAATTCTACTGACTGTCACTAGCCAGCTCCTCTCCTTGCTGGTGTCTCTTGCATACCTGGAAGAAAATTTCTATGAGTCATAGGCAGAGCAAAGGAAACAAGATTTCTGCACTGGGCATGAGGGATGACAACAAACTTGCTGTTCCTTTGTGGAGCTGATGTGTGCTTGGTCACCTCAGGAGTGCCATGGAAATCCACATCCTGGGCTTGTCCAGGTTGGTGGCTCAGGGGACAATGGAGACTTCTCTTAGTTTTTCTCTGTGCTGTTACCTGCTGTAGGAACAGTGCTGGGAGAAAGCAGAAGAGGAAGAACTTCAGATGACATGAAGAAAGAACTCCTAGCTCCACTTCCAAGGTGTCTGTTGTGAACTTTGGAGCCCTGCGCTATGCAGGTAGCTGCTGGCTCACACTGCACTAGGGGGTGCACAGCCCCTCTGTCTGTCCTTGGCTCTTCTTCTCCCCATAGGACTGATTAGGGACACATCCTCATTCTTAATCTCCTTTCAGGTCATAACATTAGATTTGCCCTGACAAAGATTTGGCTGGCCTCCATTTTTGCTGGATTGGGTTTTTTTTCTCCAATCCATCTCTTTTTTTAAAAAATAAGACAAGCAAAATCAGGTTATTATGAAGGAAAACCATGCCCAGAAGGCAAAATGCTTCAATAAGAGAAAAAAGGGAAAGAAAAATACTGTTCTCTTTAGCCTGGCAGCAGCCAGGAAGAGCTGCAAGTCTCCTGGGAGATCTTGTTACTGAAGATCAAAGAGGCTCAGAGAAGAATTGCCTGGTTTGGAAAAAATCTCCAGAAAGCTCTTAGCTCCATCCACAAGCCACTTCCCATCCAGCAACTCAGCCAGTTAAATATCTTGTGAGCCTCCTTCAAAGCAGTGATCTAAGAACTGCAGAGTGTGAAGTGGGATTTTATGGCCCCACGCATATTCACAAATATGTTTATGCCCTGAGCAGGTTGTAATTCCGAGGGCTCTTGCAAGGCAGGGACAGAAGCATCCAGGGAAACAACAGGATAGGCTGGGAGAATCCACAGCATTTACTCCCATGTCAGCTATGGCAACCTGAGCAGAGAGCCATCAAGCAAAACGACCCCATAACAAGAATGTTCATCAAGAGAAGGAGCAAATGGACCTGGCCACGATTGCTGAGCAAGTTAAGGCAAGGTTTCCCCTGCACACAGGTGCTTATTTCTTTTTCAGCATAATTCTGCAATAAAAGCTCTCTTCCCCCTAGGCATTAGTGGCAGATGACAAGCCATAAGCATAATTGCACAGCTAAGATATCGCTCTTGCTGCAGCTAATGGTTTCTTTCGTCAATAAATGATACAGGCAAGAATGTTTGCACTTGGTCCTTCAAGTACTCTGAAAATCGGAAAAGACTGAAGCGTTTCCTGAGCTCAAAATAGAGTAATGAATTCACAAATTATATTCAGAACCCTGGTACTTTATTCTGAATGAGGCAACAAATAGAAGGCAGACCAAGTACCCAGCAGCCTGATCAAGTGCTCAGCAGAAAGTGCTTCTGACTGTATTTGTAATGCATGGCAGTCACTACATCACTACAGTCAAAATATTTGACTTTGTTTATAGATGTCAAAAACACTGCTGAAATTTATCTTTCCCAAGTGGCTGTGCTTCTTCCAAGCAAAGATAAACAAATGCTCCTCGCAGTGTTCTCAGATCTCTTAAGTGCTTCAGGTTGTCTCAACTCATCACGATACCGAAAGTCACTTTGAGGCAGCAGAAGACTCCTGGGGCAAGTTCTCAGAAAAATACTATCAGCGTGCTGCCCTTCTCCACCTGGCAGCCAGACCCACAAATGAGACCACAAATGAGATGCAGCTCACTGCAGGTTGTACCTGGGTAGGACTCCTGGCTTGGGGAGCTGCTGAAGTGACCCAAGGCTCAGACAGGAGACAACTCTGCTGTATCAGGGAAAGCATGCCCTGCACTGGGATGTACCATAGGCTGCTGTCTTCCTTGCACCTGAGTAATCAATTGGTTCTTTGCTAATTGTAGGCCAGCTGTGGGCTGGGGAGCAGTGCCTGAGCTGGGGCATTCCTCATGGAGGGGATGTAGGCCTGCTGGAGGGAGTCCCAGGGAAAGTGTGAGGTGTTTCCAGGTCTGAGACCTGGGAAGTGTGAGCTGTGACAGGAAGTGAAAAGGAAGGGTTGGCTTTATTTAACCTCTCCTGCAAATTGCCTTCTCTATCACCAGAAGAACTGGGCTTGCAGCCTGCCCATGCGGCTGTACACTGGTGATAAGCATAAATATTTAACATTTCATAGTAATGAAACAGACTCCCGTGTGCCCTAAAGATAATAGCTGGCGAGCTGTCACTCGGAACATTTTAGGTGTGAACAGCTGCATTTTCCCCTGCAGCAATCTTCCTCAATGAGAATAGTGATATTATTAAAGTTTGCCCAGAAAGCCTTTCAGCAGCTCATTAAACACAGCTGTGTATTCTGTGTAGCATTAAAGCAATTCACTTAGTAATTAACTAAATGTATGATAAGACATTTTAACTAATATTGCTCTCCTCATGAGAGTGGTTTTCATTCATCTCAATCCAATGCTCTCCCAGCTGATAATATGGCAGGGGGGGGTTGCCTTCCAGACAGGATGGGGACACATTTCCTGTGAAGCCACTGCATGGCCCTGGCAGACTTTTCCATCTGAGCATCTCAGGTCCGCCTGCAAATCAAGCATCTGCTCTGGACTTGCCACTCTTCTCTCTCCTGCCTCCACCCTACTCCTTCCAAACAGCAATCTTGGGATTTCTCCACATTTTGCTCTCCCCTTTTGGACTCCTGTGTCCATAGGTACTGAGTAGTCTCTTGTTGTGCTGCTGCTGCTTCTCTCTTCATCAAGGGCCATTTGCAGCCCTGTGGGTTTATCCTTGTTCCACTGTGGCTCATCCTGGTACCTTACCTGCAGTGCATCAAAGCCATAATTTCACTACTGTTGTTCACAAATCGTGGTATGACCTCATTTTTCCTATGAAAACATATGGCATCCATTAAAAAAATTAAGTACTTTATTACACCATAATGTCCAGCGTTCCTAAAGATATATGGGGCACTCCCTAAATTTAAAATGAACACACACCCCAACATCAAGACAGAACTGAGTATAATAATATAAATATCGTTTTTAGCAGCTTCCCTGTATGTTGCTGGTATGTAACCAGAGAATGGAAGTTAATTGGCATAAATCTTATTTTGGAATACTTTGCCATTGTCCTAGAGTCATTCAAAACTTTTGTTCACTTCCATCAGTGTATGGTGTTTGTAAGGGAGACGGAAAACTCCTGAATCAATCCACTTTTCCTACAAATAGTTTGCCATAGACTGGAACCTCTTAGCCTTGTTAGTACAATGCAGCCTGCAAAGCTCAGTGTTAGACAGAAAACTGAGCAGGATGAGAAACTTGCCTCATCTTCTGAGCATTTACTGTAAATGTGCTGCCAGGTTTCCCTCTCTGGGCTGGGAAATGGTGTTTTGCATGTTGGTGAGGAGCTGTAATGGGATCCCACAAGAGGTCCCCATTGTCACTACTTCATGTGCAGCTGAGCAGGAATGTGGGAGAATGCTGGTCATTATCTCTTCAGGCACGTGCAGCACCAGGCTGGCAGAGAGGTACCAGGGACATGATACTCTGAGTCAAAGTCTGACACCCACAATTGAACAGGGCATTCACAGGATTTTCACTAGCAGCCTTCTTCTGCTCCACAGCTTATTTATTTGTGAAGCTGTCAACAGGGAGCAGTTAAACTGGACATATCAATAAACATATTTTTTTCTTTTTCTAGCATGGTCCCCAAGGTATTACTTTTCACTCTTGCTTAATGGTGCTGTGTAACTATGGAAACCTCCAAACATTTCACTCAAGTTTGCAGGAGGCAGAGGGAAGCAGGGACAGAGAAAATGGAGAAGGGACTTTATTTCTTTAGCAGATTTCTTATAACTCCTAGATCCCACAAAAACTAGACACTCATTCTCTTAGGGGAAGGTATTTCTCTTGTACTGTGAAATCTAATGATAACTTGAACACAGACAAATTTTCCATCTCAGTCTTTATGTCCTGGATTTTTCCACTCATCTGGCTGAGCTGAGGGTTCAATTGCCTGGATGCTGCCCAACTCATCATTCACACGGGAAGAAAACAGAGGGAAGAGAATAAGGAAAGCCACGGAGAATTGTGGAGGCCCCTACAGCCTCACTGGTGGACTCAAAGTAGAGAAACAGGAATCAGCTTCCTGCTCATCCTCTTAGGAAATACATCCCTCTGTGCATTCTTGTTTTCATCCCAAGGTTGGAGCTTTTGGTCTTGCCCTGTCCTGTGAGAGTGCAAGGAGTGGGGACAGTGCAGTCCCCGCCTGCTTCTGGGGCAAAGAGAGTGGTGGGAAGAGGTGAGGGCACTGACAGGATGAGCAGAACTTCTGCCCCATGGCAGGGGAATTTGCCCCTGAAGGACTGATCAGCAGTGCATGGAGAAAAGCCTCCTTTGGTTCAGGAGTTAAATACTGAAGGTGTTGGTGAGGCCAGAAGTAAAACATCCTGAGCACCCCAGGGTCTGGGACATGTTAACATTTTGCACCCTGGCGAGTGTCACCAGATACAGCAAAAACAATGGAGACAGAAAGAGGAGATGGGGGAATGTGGATGAGAGTCATAATGGAGATTTCATTTTGCTGAGGGGTGAGAGGCTTGCATGGCAAGTGCAGGCTCTCTGGGAGCACAGGGGAGGCCTGTGCAGCTCTGGTGCCAGACGTGAGTCATCTCAGCCACACACCCTGAGTGGGCAGAAGTGACACAAAAAAAGCCCAAAGGCAGGCTTAGTGAGGGTGTTGCTTCCTGCTTACCCTCAAGCATTTACATCCCTCAGCAGCTGATCCAAGTCAGTCTCATGTAGCTGCTGAGACATCCACAGCTTAAAAAAAAACGGAAATTAAGCAAAATGGGGAACCTCTGGAGGCTGACAGGGATCTTACACTGAGTATTTGCTGGTTTGGGGCAGGAATCTGTTCCCTTTGGATAAGGCAAGGACCACTCCAAGAGCTTCCCAAGCTGTATGAGGGCAGGTCTAGGCAGATGTATGTCCCACCTTGGAGATCCTCTAATAAGGAGTGCTCAACTCAAGCAAAGGGCTGATGTTACAATTTGACTTGTTTATAATTCTGTGATTCTATGTTGGTTTCAAAACAAGATAATGAGATGCAATATCTGAAATCTCCACAAAACCACACATCCTTACCTTTTGCTGGCTTTTGGGTACAGTTTCTTCCTGTGGCAACAATCTCCATTTCATCAGCTAATTCAAAGGATTTTAAGAGTGGAACACGATGGTCTGTTGTCCTCACAATGCTTGCACTGCCCATCCCTGCCAGCTCATGCATTTCTCCATGTTGTTCTGGGCTTTCATCAGTGCTACAAATGCTCTGCAGTTCTGCATGAGAGGACTCTAGTTCAGTGTCCTAGGTTACAATATAAAGATATATTCTATTCCCATCCTCAAGAGCTGTTGAATCCAGAAGGGGCATTGTTCTCCCATCAATGGGCCCATCAATGCCTTGCTGCAGGACTCAGAGATAACTCCCTCGGGAACCATTTCTGTTCAATGGACCCACAGCAGAACTCATGGAATGATATCAGCCCATGGTGACATGCCCTGCCCAGGGGGGAGGAGCTAAGCATCCCCACCTGGATATAATCTGGGTTTTGGGACAGAACAAGCAGCCTTTCCATTAGATTCCCAGAGGAACAGCTGCCTTTTCCAGTGGATCTTCTAGAGGAAGTCTACACCCTCCTACAGGATCACTGCTCCAACTGAACTACATTTGCCACTGCAGGAGGGCTGTAGCCACCATTCTAACTGGACTGCTACCAACACCCTGACCCACAGGGCGTCAGGTTGTATTCTGACTCTGTCAGTGGTTGATTTTTTTTTTTTTCTTTTGTATTATTGCATGTATTCGGGGGGTTTTCCTTTTCCTAATAGATTGTATTTCTGACCTGGAGTCTCTCACTGGTTTTAACTTCAAACCAGGACATTCAGGAACTTCTTGTGAACATCTTACAGGTCAACATGTGCCTTTCTCACAATGCCTGCAGCAGGTTTTTGCTAGCACCTTGGATAACTCACTTTTCTGCTCCTCATTGTTCCTGGCTGGTCTGATGACTAAATCAGTCTTTAAGATGCATTCTTTTCAGGATTTAAACACAGCAATGGTTTACCTTACCAGCACTGGGTTTTTTTTTTAATTTACTTCACTCTGGTGATACAGCAGAAGGTACACTGGGTTTGAAGCCAGCAATAAATCTAAGCAACCCTAGGAGTCTTTTAAGGTTTTAAGTTTCCAGCATTAACATATTTTTGTGTGTTATTTTTCTGCAGGTGGAGCAATGGATGTCTATGACTTGCTCATTCAGAGGATAAAAAAAAAGAAGATTCTTGAAGCAATTTTCAATATACATTTTTTATTGATGGCCAGTAGGGTTAGGACACTTGGTTCCTTCTGTGACCTTTGAAATCTCCATAATCAATCCTGCCCTTTACCTCCTGGTAATTGGCCAGGGAAAAAGCTCGGTCTAAAGGTTTATCCTCTGCAACCCTGACAGGGAACAGCTATTTCTCCATGTGCTTTTCAGTGACACACTGAAGACAATGAGAAGAAAAGAAAAGAAGAAGGACGTTGCTCTCAGCTTCCCAAAAGCAAAAAAAGCCCCTCAGTTCATTTCCCTTGATAGAGAATTGCTGTTTTCTGAAGTCAGATGTTCAGCTTCACACTCTTGCAGGGCTATATATATATAAACAATATTGTCACAATGACAATCAAAAGAGAGAATTAAGCTCCCAGTTTGCTTCTTTAGCATGACCATGCAATGACAAGAAGCTTTTTATCCATGGCGGTGGCTTCTTCTGGGGATCTTTTAAACATGGCCTGAAGATAAAGACTGAACAGATTTCTCTGCATGGATTTGCTATTGCTTGGAAATGGGCTCTTTGGGGACACAGTGTGCCTTCCCCAAGAAAGACCTCTGTTCTTTGCTAAATGACTTTGTCACATCATAGGTCATCTGGCCATCTTACCAGAGTTTATTCTGTACTTCAGGCCCTGAAGCTCCCAAAATGTTAGCTTCAGTTAATGGTCTTGAAGTACTCCATGGCACTTATGGGATTCTTTCCTGGTAAAATGGAGGGGTTTGTAACCCTGACTGGTTTCAAAAGCCTGCACAGATTGCAGACCATGGACTGGATACACTGCATTCGATCCAGTTATGAGTAAATGAGTTCTTCTCTCTGGGGCTGAAGTATCCTTTCTTGGCAAACCAGACAGGTTTTACCCAAGGCAGGAGGAGGAAGAGGAAGCAGTGGGGTCAGAGTAACCTGTGGGGTAAATGGGGCTATGCCATTTCCCACCAGTGAAAGGTTTGGCCCACTGTGCTAATAGCATTCCATAGGGTGTGTTCTGGAGCAGAGCACCCCTAAACACACTGCTAAAAATAATCCCTTTCCATTGCTTACTAGTGCTCAAGCAACTTTCTATTTTAAAAATTACTCACTGCATGTAATTTAAATTTCATGGCTTTACTGGGGGGGTGGGCAGGGAGAAGCTACTGTAAGTATTTACTTTATTTCTGGCTATAAACACTGACAAAACCCAGTAAATGAAGTTGGAGTTCCAGTGAAATTTCTCAGCATGGAAATTAAACCTCCTTCTTAGGACAGCATTCTTCTTTGGGCTTCCTAAAATTCTTTTTTTTAATGTTTTCCCAAAGCCCAGTACAAATAAAAGGTTTCTTCCTTGTTCTTTGCCTCTTCTGATGGCAAGAGAACACTGGCCTCAGCAGTGATGTGTTCCTGTGGGCACCCTTCCAGGTGTGCCCTTGGGAGTTGTTCAGGCAGCTGCCTGGACATCATCATCCACTACAGGGCCAGACATCAACCTGAACTTTGGGCCCTCCTCACTGGGTTGGACTGTTCATAGGTCAGGATCTGTCACAGGAATGCTGAGGAGCAGGACAGGACTTGACTTCAGGAAAATCTAGTGTCTCGCATTGCTTTGGTTTCTTTTCCTTCAGCACATTATCTCAGGCTTCTGCTGAGATCTTCATTTGTTGATGAAATATTTCAACAGCTTCTTTAGAAGGATGCCAAGCAAGCAGAAAATCAAAGCATGCATTATGCATGTGAAGATCCTAGTTCTCGATTTTTGTACAATTGCTTAGATCAAACCTTGACAGGATGTGGCTGTGAAGTTGTTCCACTGAATTCCAGTCAGTCTGTAATTGCCTGGAGATCTCAGCCTGTGGAAACACATCACAGCACCAGCCAGGGCCCCCTCCAGGAGTAGCCTCATGCTGTGGGTAAACCAGTATTGGAGCTAGAAAGTGGAAAACACATAAGTAGGGAGCAATAAAAGGAAGGAGGAACATCTCAATGGACTGTGTAAGAAATGATGCAGCTTTCTGTCCCTGCTGTGAATCTTCCCCAGCCTGTTTCAGGTGCCTCATAGAGTCCTGTTCTCACCAGCCTCCCCTGCCAGGCTTTTTGACAGCCCTCATAAAATCATTTGAGTTGATAAGCACCTTTTAAAGGTCATCTAGTCCAATCCCCCTGCAATCAGCAGGGATATTTTGAACTAGACCAGTTTGTTGAGAGCCCCATCCAATGACCTTGAATGTTCTCAGGGATGGGGCACCTCTCTGGGCAACCTGTTCCAGCATTTTACCATTCTTGTTACAAAAAACTAAATCTACCCTCTTTTGGTTTCAAACCATTATCTCCCGTTCTATTGGAAGAGGCTCTACTAAAAAGTTTGTCCCTGTCTTTTTTCTAAGGCTCCTTTACTCAAAGGCCACAACAAAGCCTCCCTGGAGCCTCTTCCCTGTGTGCCCACGCTTACCTATGACACCTCAGAGAGAAGGGGCTGAGACTGCCCCTCAGTATGCTGCGATGTCTGAGGCAGAGAGGTCAGACCCATCTGACAGCTATTCTGCCTTTGTTTGTTCTGTATTTCAGACCCTGTTTTAAACCTCAGGCTCAGCTGCCCTGGCAGCTCCACCAGCTCATAGGATTGGCAGACAGGGAGTTTCTTTTAAATTTTTTTAATTTTTTTGAATGTTGCATTAATTTTAAATTTCTTTAATCTCTGACTTGTCAGGGAGGGAAAAAAGAAAACCTCATCACCTCTTTTCTAGAGATGTAGTTTAAAGAGGAGATGACAGTATGCTTTAATTTTTTTAAAGTCCTCTCAAGCAAAATGAATATTCATTTTGTGCCTGAAAGCATCTATTTTCTGAGCCATAACTTCTCATCTCTGTTATTCACAATGTACCCTTTGGCTTCTTGACATTTTCTAGAGATGTCCCAGTCCCTGGCAACATGTCACTCTTATTAGGACTGATTTCTGCGAACCTTGAGTGACTTCTGTGAAAACACTGGGTTCCTCCTCAGGAAAACAAGGCAGACTGGTTCTCATTGTTGCTGAGAGAGAAGCAGTCCCCCAGCACCAGCTCTAAACACTCCAACCTCCTAATTTTATGCTACTGCTGTGGGCAACCAGCATGAGATTTGACTATTTGCTTGGTGCTTCGCTACGTTTGCTATCCCACAAATACGTTTGCCTTTGATCCACAAATCGAGCTGGATGTTGCTCAGACAAGTCATGCAGATGGGAAGCAAGGAATGTAAGGTGCTGAGCTGCCAGGGAGCAGGACAGCAGTCCAAAAGATGGTGAACTTTGTGGCAGGATTGTCCTTGCCACCAGAAGAGGAAAGAGGCAAACCCAAGTAAGTGCAGAACTCTTTAAGCTGTCTTTCCTGCCAGCTTAAAGAGTCTCTGAGTCACCTGAGTTCCCAGCACTGACTGCTAGAGCTTATTTAACAACCTAAGAATATGCAAGAGAATGTTGTCCTGAGGGTTCTGCAGTCATTGCAAATGAGGTACTGCAGGTCAATAAATAACCTGTTATCCTGGCAGATAGGTAAAAGCTCCTTATGGAGTGACTCCATGACAAACACCACTCTTCCTTCTCTCAGTACAATGTCTCTAGAGAAAGAAAACAAAAACCCTGCACAGTCAAAGGAGAAATTCCAACTTAGACCCTGTAGGTTTAGTGCTGGTAGTGAAAGCCTTGGTCCTGTCCAGAGTTTCTGCCTTCCTTTGTGGTAACTGGTATCTTTCAGAGTGACCACTATCAAAGTTTCCTGTTCTGCTTTTTGTCGTCTACGCTCATGCTTCCACCTGAGGCAGGGATCTCAGCCTGTCAGCAACAGCTTGCAGCTCTATTTCCTGCTGCCATGTGACAGTGGCCCTGGCAAGAAGCCTTGGGAAGAAGAGGTTTGCAGATAGGAGCAGCCAGCTGAACTGAAGCAGCTGCTCCTGTAGCATTCCTCGCTGCACCCTCTATTTCACATCAGATCTTGGGGAAGTCAAGAGTAGAATACCTGTACTGAAGCCTGGTGTGACAGACCCCCTCTGATTTCCTGTTCCTGGGATGTGCTCACACCAGCACAATAGTGACAGGAGGATTTGTACTGAGACCCTGGACTCAGGAGTGCTGTAACTGCCAGAGCAAGTGTCTGTGTCTGCCAGCTACACTGCCAGTGCTCAGCCGGAGCTTTTGGATGTATCCACTGTACACCTGAGTGCCAGCAGCTGCTTTTTGGGGACAGCAGCCTTTAGCCTAGCAAATAATGTGTGTGAGACAGGTGGAGTATGGATTATTCCTGCCAGCAATGGGATGGAGAACACACAAATAATGTGAAGAGCAGCTCAATTGCTTTTTTTACTGCTCCTGTGTGTCTGGCTGCTGCCATACAGAAACCAGCTACGATGCATTTGGTGCCAGGTAACAATAATATTTAGATCTCAGAGGAAATGTGCAGCGGTGCAGGAGTCAGATGAATGTTATCCTGCATGGGAGGTATCTTTGAGCAGCCTCTGGGCCTGCCAGATCCTGCTTTGTTTATTGGTCTGTATAACTGATTGACTATTTTTCTGACTGCACAGCCTTCAAAACAGGTTAATTGTTATGAGTGACTTGTTTTCCTGTGCGACTCCCAGCACAAGCAGCAGTTGCACAGCCCAAGCTGACCAGCCCATGCTGTGTATCAAAAGTGAAGGAGTAACCAGGCAGAGCAACCAGCAAGTGCTTTAGATATGAAAATTGGTATAATTTTTGGCTTGATTTTTTATTGTGAAGAGGCAGCAAGGTTTTCACCTGGTGCCACATCACACAGTGCTGCTTCCCTACAGCTGCTACAACTCTGTCATGCATATCCCTGATAATGGAAACACCTGGGATTCACATGTCACCACCACCTCCACAAAACTGATGCTTATGCCCAAATTATAAGAAAAGTCAATACCCAGAACTCCTAAAGAAAACAAGTGATCAGACAAATGGACTGAAGAAAAAAGGAAAGAAAAAAGAAAGAGAGGAAGAGAAAGCATACTGACCAGGGCAGGAATGTTTCTGACCACAAATCAAGAAGCAGGTGTATTATTAAACACTCACTGAAGATTTCAAATTACTGGAAGCTGCCTGCTTTCAGCAGTTGTACAGCACCTCTAGATTAGCAAAAAATTTGTATTGCCTTTGCCACTCTTCTTGGATCCTCTGGGATGTTTGGTCCCAGAAACACTTTTGTAGCAACTCTTGTTGGCTGGGGTTAAACCATGACACAATCAGACAGGGACTGCAGGGGTTGCATCTGCAAAGGGAATTTCGATTTTGCTGCCACAAAACAAAGGAGTGAGCACCAGGGAGATGACACCAGTGTGTCAGTCAGTGCTGCCTGGCTGAGGAGAAACAGATTTTTGGCAGAAACCCTAAAACCACTTTGGTACTGAGGGCATCTGCACTTTGGCAAGGTACACCCTCGTGGCCTCATGGATCCTGTTGATAGCCTTGGTCTGGCATCTTTCATGACACCTCGTTGAAACAAGATTCATTCACCAGCCCCCAAGATGTACAAAAGCAAACTCCAGGTTTCCATGGAGAACCTATTCTGCTTTCCCCCTGCATATCTGAAGCTCCTACCAAGGACATGCCAAAGCAGTGTGATGCATTTGTTTGATATTGCTTTGACAATGGGAAAATATGCACTGAGGAGTGACTTTAAAACATTAGAGATTTACAAGCAATGAGCCAGGCAAAAATAAAGACAAACACAGTGTTTTATGTTATCAGTTGTTTAAAATTATCAGTCTTGCAGATACAAATTAACTAGATAGAGGCTTGGCTATTATTCAGAGACTGGAAAGCCCTAATCAAAATCACATCTCCTCTGGAATTTTTGTCTTCTGGCATTAGAGTGCATAATTCTTCCTTTATTGGAGCAGAAAGCCTGTCCTTGTACGGTTATTATCAGCCTGCATTGTGCCCCTCCCAGTGGCAGCAGCACCCTGTTCACAAATCGATGACTAATCCTGATCACTTATCAGATATGATGAATTTTTTTTCAGTGCTCTGAGACAGCAAAGAAATAGCTGTTAACATCACTTTGCTGAAAGTATTCCAGTGCAGGACAGAACTGATAGGTGTCTCATAGGAGAGCAGTGGGATATTAAATACAGGTTTTGCTCCAAGACAGTTTAGACCTGAGAGGAATGAGAGATCTGTCTTTACAATCAAGCTGTAGGTCTGCTGTAGATAAAACTAGCACTGAGAGATAAAGGCAACAATGGGAAGGATTCCACTGCCTGATGAATGGGAAAAAAAGTATTTGCCTTACAAACAAACTGTAGGTTTGCTGATAAATGAAACTGGATATTGAAAGATGAAAGAACCAATCAGGAGAAACCATAAATTCCATAAGTATTAAAAGTTAAAAGGGAAGGTTATACATTGGAGGGAAATCCTAGGTATTAGGCATTTCAGGAAGCCTCAAAGTACCTCAGCCAATGGGGAAAGAGAGAGGGAAATACGGCCAGGAAATTGGGATAAAAAAGAGACTGCATCCTCCACAAATTTTGAGACACCCCAGGGGAAATGCCCCATGGCCTCTCCCTTTATTTGAATAAAGTAAAAGGACTCCTCTGTCTCCTTTTTGGACATAAACCTCTGGTGTTTGTGGATTAATTTTCCTAACAGACCCTTTTAAGAAAGTCTTTCCTTAAAATGTAGCTCCATTTTTTTAAGAGGGGGTGGGAAGAAAATAAGTGCAGTAACTCTCAAGACGGAGGAAATCTGCCCTCCTTGAGTTTAATTTTTAAGCTGAACTTTAGGAGCTGACTTTCAGGACTGTATATACTTTTTCTCCATCTTTTTTAATTGGTGCAGCATTCTGAGAGGCTGGTTAGTGCATAAAGCAATTCCCACTGGCACAAGACAAGAAAACTCAGCCCTGCTCAGACTGCTGGCACTGAGCAGCTGTCCCAGTGTAACAAGGTACACTGACTAAACAGTCATTTCACTGTCTGGGTAACAAATTTGTACAAGGCAAATTCCTTCTCTTTGGTAAATGATGCGCAGAAAGTGGCATTTCCATTACATCACCCAGTGCATAAATATAAAAGAGGGTTTAATTCTCTACATGACACAATTACTTCCAAAAGGAAGAACTGGAAATAAACACCTCAGTGAACATATCTGCTGGAATTTATGAGGGACTAATTGGTTTTATCCTCAGTGACACTGCCAGGGTCATGTCCTGACACAAGTGATATCTTAGCACTGTGACAATGGGCTTGTTTAAAGTGCCAGGAGATAAGATAAAAACCCTGTTTAAAAGATTATGTCTTGCATCAATTTTCTGCCAGCAGCTACTCTGCCAGAACACTACAGGAAATTCTCCTTTACAGCTTCTGGGTGTATTTTTGTCCTGTAAGGTACAAAGCAATCATTGTGTTGCATGTTGAATGTATGACAAATACTGAAGACGCTATGGGCTGTGTGCTTCTGCTCACTGATGCCAATGGAGCAATTTGTTATTGCTGTAGTCTTTAACACTGAAACCAGTGCATCAGGAAGGAGATTGGTAAGGCAGCACACAGACATGACTGTATGGCAGGAGATGGTGTTTACAACTCCACTGCCTTTGCCACGCAGAAAGGTTAAAATAAGAAGGGAAAAAAAGTTGCTGTGAAGCCTCCCCAGAAAAGTTTTCCCTGTCCTAGACACTGTTCTGAAAGAGCAATAATTCATTCCTTAGCATTCTGCCTTCTCATCCGTGGCAGGGTAATGGCCCACAGCCACAGAGGCAGGCATTGTGCAAAGACATGTCCCACCCCAAGGGGACTGCACGCTAAGGTGTGCACAGCTGAACTGCCAGGCTGCCTCCTTACCCCTGCTGTGAGGGACTTTGGGGCCCTGAGCAGCTCCTAAAGCAGGTTTGTACTCTCACAAGTCTATGGGACTGTGTGAGGCCCATCCTAGGGCACTGAGGGAGCTTCCCACCGTGGAAGGGCTCACCAAGCCACTCTCCATCATCTCTCATCACTCCTGGCTGACCATGGAGGTCCCAGGTGACTGGAGGTTGGTTGACACCCATCCACAGGAAGGGTTGTTAGGAGGATCTGGGGAACTCCAGGCCTGTCAGCCTGACCACAGTGCCTGGGAGGTTATGGAGCAGATCTTGAGTGGGATCACACAGCACATACAGGACCATCAGGGGATCAAGGACAGCCAGGGTGGATTTGGGAAAGGCAGGTCCTGCCTGACCAATCTGATCCCCTTTTATGACCAAATGACCTAACTAGTGGGTGGGGAAAAGGGAAAAACTGTGGATGTGTCCACCTGGACTTGAGCAAAGCCTTTGACACCATCTCCCACAGCATTCTCTGGGAAAAGCTGGCAGCCCATGGCTTGGACAGGGGCTCTCTTTGCTGGGGTAAGAACTGTCTGGATGGCCAGGCCCAGGGCGTGGTGGGGAATAGTGCTGCCTCCAGAATGTGTCTGGTCACCAGAAGGGTCCCCAGGGCTTAGTATTGGGCCCAGCCCTGTTTAATATCTTTTATCAGTGATCTGGATGAGGGGATGAAGAGCAGCCTCAGTAAATTTGCAATGACACCCAGTTTGATGGGAGTGCTGATTTGCAGGAGGGCAGGAAGGCTCTGCAGAGGCACCTGGACAGGCTGGATCCATGGGCTTAGGCCAATTGTGTGAGGTTCAATGAGGCCAAGTGCCAGGTCCTGCACTTGGGTCTCAACAGCACCCTGCAGCACCACGGGCTGGGGCAGAGTGGCTGGAGAGGGGCCCAGTGGAAAAGGGGCTGGGGGTGTTGGATGACAGCACCTGAACATGAGCCAGCAGTGTGCCCAGGTGGCCAGGAAAGCCAATGGCACCTGGCCTGGATCAGGAATGATGTAGCCAGCAGGGCAGTGATTCTTCCCCTGTACTTGGCACTGTGAGGCCATGCCTTGAGTGTCCAGTTCTGGACCCCCCAGTTCAGGATGGACACCAAGGGGCTGGAGAGAGTCCAGAGAAGGACAATGGAGCTGGGAAAGGGTCTGGAGCACAAGTCCTGTGAGGAGCAGCTGAGGGAGCTGAGGGGTTTAGCCTGGAGAAAGGAGGCACAAGGGAGACCTCAGCACTCTCTACACCTCCCTGTCAGGAGGGTGAGTCCAGCTGGGATCAGGCTCTTCCCCTAGGCAGTGCTGGCTCCTCAAGGGTAAAATTGCCTTGCTTAGTTTTAGGGTTGTGATCTCAGACCCAGGGGGAGGCTAACTATGCCTGGGAAGAAGGATGTACCACTGATAGTGGACACAAAGAATGCAGAATTTACGGGACCCAAGGACATTTAGCAGAACTCTTTAGCAGAATTAATCCACAAGAAAGCAATAGAGACAACTCAGCAACTGTGCTGAATCAGCTCTGCCTGGGTAAAAGGTAATTCCAGCAGGGACAGATCACAACCACCAGCTGAGAGCCCACCTCAGATCAAGAGACAGCCTGAGCATGCAGATTAATTAGCATGAGAAGCGAGTCATTAAGCAATTGTAGAATACAAATTAACAGGAAGCCAATGAGCCTCAGTATTGATTTTCAGAGTATCACCGCGCACCCAGCTTTGTGCAACTGTGACACAAATAACCTCCGTCTCTCTCGAGCGTGCACTTCTTGGCTTGCCCACTGAATTTTGTAGACAACAGCAACACTGTAATGAAGGCAAGCCCCTAAACACTTCCCTAATGCCAGTCGGGACATAAAGCATTAACAACTTTAAAGGTATGGTTCCAACTATGAGGCACCAGTGGTGCTGGAAAAG
>VZTB01005007.1:32903-43756 GCA_013397245.1 Thryothorus ludovicianus
GGCGTGGCGAGGTGACGGGGCAGCGCGGGGTGCCGGGCGGGGCAGCGGGCAGCGGGCCGGGCAGGAGCCGCGGGGGGCGGAGGGAGGCCCCTCAGCGCTGGGGGAGCGCGGACAGTGCACAGCCGGACAGACATACATGAGGACATCCATACATCCATGAGTACAGCCGTACATCCCTGTGCACAGCCATGCATCCATGAGCACACCCAGACATACATCCATGTGCACATCCATAGATCCATGTGCACAGCCATCCGTGTGCACAGCCATACATCCCTGTGCACAGCCATACATCCATGAGCACATACACACATCCCTGAGTACGTCCATACATCCANCGTCCATACATCCATGTGCACAGCCATACATGCATGAGCATACCCAGACACACATCCATGTGCACATCCCTGAGCACATCCATCCATCCATGTGCACAGCCATGCATCCATATGCACAGCCACACATCCCTGAGCACATCCATTCATCCCTGTGCACAGCCATACATGCATGAGCATACCCAGACATACATCCATGTGCACATCCCTGAGTACATCCATCCATCCATGTGCACAGCCATACATCCATGAGCACATCCATCCATCCCTGTGCACAGCCATATATCCATGAGCACATCCATCCATCCCTGTGCACAGCCATATATCCATGAGCACATCCACACATCCATGAGCGCATCCATCCATGCCTGAGCACACCCACACATCCATGTGCACAGCCATACATCCATGAGCGCACCCAGACATACATCCATGTGCACATCCCTACATCCATGAGCACATCCATCCATCCCTAGAGTACATCCATACATCCATATGCACAGCCATACAGCCCTGAGCACACCCACACATCCATGTGCACAGCCATACATCCATGAGCACATCCATGCATCCATATGCACAGCCATACAACCCTGAGCACATCCATCCATCCATCCATGAGCACATCCACCCATCCATCCCAGTGCCGCTGCTGCCTCCCCGTGGATCTGGGCAGCGAGGGCAGCTCCTGGTGCCTCCCCTGCCCAGGGTTTTCACTGCAGGGTTGCTGCGGGGTCAGGGAAGTTTCGGTGGAGCAGATCTCCCTTATCCTTACTGGGTTCTGGGCCTTTGGAATCCTGGATCAGTCACCCATCAGAGGAACTTTGACAGTAACATCTGCCTTAAGATAGAGTGACATGGTTTGCTTTGTAATTCAAATTATTACTTCTCATTCTTCCTACTTTTCTCCTCTTACCTCATCATGGGCATTTTTAATCAATAGGAATCCAAGTTTGTTTTCTCTAATTTTTCTGTAATTTTTCTTTCTCGTTTTTAATCCTTTTCAGTCACTTTTCAAAACTCCAATGTATTATTATTTTTTCCCAGTAGGGGTTAAAGTATACTTAGAAGTAAGGGAAAACATCTTTATCTTCTACAGTCCTTTAAAACTTTCTTGCCTTTGTGTTCTTAAACAAAATCCAAGCAGTTAATGAATTTTAAGTTTCTTTTCATCCTGAGGGCAATCTGTAATGAAGTGAGGCCAAACTGTGATTAGAGCCTGAACATTAAGTGGGGCTTGAAAACAGGCTGGTGGAGTTTCCTTAGTGGAGGGAAACATTTTCACAGTCTAGTCACAAGAATATCCTTAAAAAAACCCCAGCCATTTCTTGCAGGTAAAGCAGGAAAAATAAAAGGCTGCAACTACTTCTTAATAATGTATTAAAATCATTCTATCAGCAATATGCTGGAAGCCTTCTTGCCGCCTTCTCTTCATGACATTTTCTGTTGCAATATTTTCCCTCCCACATTCTGCTTTGCACTTCAAGACAAAAGGTTCAAGTCTGATTCCCTTTGAAAATCACTGGCTTTTCTTCCTGTTTGTTTGCAGAAAATAGAGTTTCAAGAAAGGAGATGTGCTCTCTATAAACACCTGTCTGTCTCTGTTCCCAGGGTTTGCTTCTGTGCCAGGGAAAGGGAGCTGCAGTTCCTACTCCAGCCTGGCATGGGCTTTCCAGACACGGTGCTCCCTCTCTGCCCCCTGGACTGGGACAGTCGAGCAGAGCAGGAAAAGCAGCTTCTTCAATACATGTAAGTCTTGAATTGGTTTAAAATTATTAACTGTAGCAACAGGAGAGGGAAAGAAAATACTGCTGTGGAGAGATACAGTAGTGAAAATCCATGTATGCTGAATTTTTTGTGCCTCCTGAGATTACAGTGGCAGCTACAGATGATGACAGAAGTGCGTGCACAAAATCAGTTTATCATATTTTAATAGCAAACAAGGGTTTGCTCTATGTCACAATGAATCCATCTAATAAATGGCATTGGATGGGAGGAGGAAGCAGTTTCCCCTCTGTTTCCTAGGCCTTTATTGAGAGTATAAATAGTGTGTTTATCTTCTGAATTATTTTTGAGCCACAGGTGAGGCGTACTGTTCAAGCTATGCTGCCTCAGAAGTGAAATTGCTGAAATGCAGGAACGTGTTACACAAAAACTGTTGGTAACAACCCTGCAGGTTGTGTGGTCTGGTGCAGTGTTCACCTCCAGTCCTGAAGGGAATTTCAGCCATGCTTACCATAACTGAGGAATGATGGCTGTTTAAATTCACCCTCAGGACTGTGAACCGAGATAACTGGGGGGCTTTTCCACCTGATTTGTGGTTCCTTATCCTGTCCTGTTGGGGTAATAGATAGATAGAAGAGATAATAGATAATATTAGATATTGATAGATATAATAGAGATAATAATAGATAATATTCCCCTGTTGGGAAATAGAAGAAATAGTAAGGACACAACCTCTGGCAGAGATAACTGCAGCAATTAGAGAGTCAAAATTTTATTGTTTATAATCCATATAGTTTAAGAGCTCTGCAGAATCAAGCTTTCAGAACTGCTGGTCTATTCCTGTTCTCAACACCTGGGTGACAGAATACTGCATTTCTTTTCTTTACATCTGCTAAAGAAAAGGGGTTAAACAGTCAGGCTGGGCTTGCTGCTCATCTCATCCAATAAATTTTGACCACTGACTGATTCCAATTGAGGGTAGAGAGGTCTCCAAAGACCTGGGAAAGGCTGCAGTGTGAACTGCAGGCTCTGCGTAGAAAAGGCTTTCTAAGGATGCCACCTGCAGGAGGAACTCGTTTAGGAACAAGGTAAGAAGCTACCCTCTGCTATTTTGTTTATGTTAAATTAAACATGTAGCACCACAAGTGATTGCAGTGTGATTAGACTTTGTAGGTTAGATTATTTGTTTAATGAGGCTTGTATTCATATTCACAAGCTCTGTTTTACCAGGAACTTTTCCAGACGTCTGGTTGAATGACTGGATTAAAAATATTTGCTGGGATGGGATCCATGTTGTTTGGTAATATTTTATATATTTAGGCAAACTACCTAAAACTATTGGCTTATTTAATAAGATGTAACAACCTGGAAAAATGAAAGTGTACCTGCTTTACATATTAAACAGAAATAGTAGCCATGAGATTCAGAAGACTCAGGGTTTTGTATTTCAAAGTACAATGATTCTAAGAATATTTTCTCTTGCAGAAGTAAAAAAGCAAAGTCTTCAGAATTCAAATGAAGTGGATACAGACAGTATAAATCACTCAAATCCTTAGCAATGAAGTTGCTTCAGAAGTGGCAACATTTAAAATGCAAATGTGACCATTTTATGTGCAATAGTTGTCAAGGGATATGTCAGGCAAATGACAGGGCTTTGTGACTGAGAAAGGTGGCTGGATTTTTCTCTCTCACTTGTGAATGTTTAATTAACTTCCATCATACCTTGGGTAACAATACTGTGCTCTGGTTAGTAGGGTTGTGTATACCTTCAACATAACTTATTTTTAATAGTTTGACTGGCTTAAATATAAGGAATTCATTTAAGTTGGAGGAATTGCAATTATCCTAGGCATTTATCTCTGACCCTCACCCAGATAGTTCTCTCCTGCAACTCTGACACAAAAACATACACAGGGATTTATTCTTGTCCTGTGACATATTTCAGTGAGTTTTAATGAAATAGTGTCAATTTATCTTCTTATTCCAGGCTCGTTCTTTCCCCTTCCCACCCTCCTGACCATGGGAAGCAGTTCAGTTTTCATTTACTGGTTTGTCTGTCTCCCAGCCTTAGGAATTATCTTTGACCTCAGGCATCCAAAGCAGCCTGATTTTCTCCGTTATGTATCCAAGTGCTTGTGAGATAAAGAGCTTTTATTTGGTACTGAGACTGTATAAAAATTATACTGTCCTACTCACAGGTAATTCCATTAGCTGCCCTTGGCAGCCAGTCATGGGATCATGGAATGGTTTGGGTAGGAATGACCCTAAAGAGCATCTTGTTCCAAAGCCACTTCTGTGGCCGGGGGCACCTTCCACTACTCCTTGAGGTTGCTCCTTAATTACATTTTGTATCATGTTTTTGTAGTCTTGTGTGAGTTTTCTTTGGGCTAAATTGTTTATTTTGACAGCTAACTTGATGATCACAATTAAAAAACACTTTTTCAATTTACAAAGAATTTTTCTTGAAGTGTGAACACTGCAGATAAATAATTACAGAGCTGCTTCTTGTCAGTGGTACCATAAGAAGAGTTCTGATATTTCAGCATTAAGGATGTAAAGAGTTACATCTGTACAACTGCTTTTTTAATTTATTTTTTCCTTTTACAAGAGAGTTGTCTGTGTGTTGAAAAAGAGTTGGTTAATTGCTTTTAGTCAAAAGAAAGGGGACTGAATGCCTTATAGTTAATTGTACCTGTAGAGGCATTCTATTGGGTTTTGATTTGATTGGGAGTTTTTTATAGTATTTATTTTGATGGTTTTGTGATATTACTTTTCAAAGGCATTTAGCTTCTGATTTTCATTTTGTTTTGAGGAACTGAACCAAGCAAAAGGTGTTTAGTTTGCAGACCTCACTAAAATTTCTCTTCTCCATATCCATCTGGTGACACCGAAGTATGACAGTTACTAAAAATAAAAAATGAAAGCTTTAATAATAAAAGCAACCTTTAAAAGATAGTAGCATTTACAACAACATGTACTAGATACATTTAAGGTCCTTGGTTTTTCATAAAATGTTATAAAGAAAAAAACCAAAACAATTTCTCAGATGCTGGGATTGTAGCTGGATTTATTCAGAGTTTGAATTGAGGCTGACAATCAACCTGACAATCTCACGTCTACAACTTCTGCTGACATTGTGACAAATTGCCAGTTTTAGAAAATGTGAAATTCTAATCTGAGTGCACTGTGGAAGCGTGCTCAAGGTTTGCAGTTAAGTGGAGTTACTCCCTGTGGCAGTGTGGCACTGTGATTGCATCTTTTGGAATATTTTCCAGGTCTGGGGTTTTCTTGTACTATCAGGATGCAAGTTTTGTTTCTGGGTTTTGAGGAAAATGCCCAAAACTTTCCTATTCTGTCTTGGGGAAAAAAACAATTAGACTATAGATGTTTTTTTCTGCCAACAAATTTGCAGACCCACCTAAACAAAATTTTCACGCAATCCACATAAGTGAAGCTTTTGCATTTTTTAATGATGTTATTAAATTAATATGAATAAGTAGGTAGCTCCAAGAGCTTCAGACTTGTATTGGCAAAACCAAACAGAGAGCAGAAAGTTTGGTAGTAGATGAGGGTTTTTTCCCCTGTTCCAGTCTTATGGAAATCCATTGGCAGTGAGAAGTAGAACTGAGCTTAAGTTTTCAGTGGAAACATCTCAGGTATGTGCAGTTCTTATTTTCAATCTGTGAACTTTTATCTAAAACCATTTTTATACCTGTCCTGTGGTACTGATATCTTAGATGACCTCCTGTTGATTTCTGTGGTGTTGCTGTAGTTCTTTTCTTAGTGGGACATTTTCAGTGCCCAGATCCTGGCAGTCCTGCAGCTGGATGCCACCTGCCACCCCAGTTAATGCTGTGTGACTCAGTAGTGGCTGTCTAGGCTGAGTGCTCCACAGTCTTCAGGCCTTCCCAGCTTTGTGTAAAGGCCCTGGAGAGCTCACAGATAACAAATACCCTCAGAGGATGGCATCTGCAGAATTGCAAACAGGAGCATGTAATTTGCTTAAGCAGCCCTTTTTTTTAACGGCCCCACCGGGGAGGTGGAGATTTTTGTCTTCTCATTATCTTTCAGCAGAGCTCAGTATCAGACATACACTGCCATTTAAAAAGGCTGAGAGGCTCCTTCTGAGAAAGGGTCTCCTGTTTTGAAGAAAGCAGTGTTTTGAGTGTTGTGGCTTAATACACTTGAGAATAATCTGGCACTATATATCATTTCCTATAGATCTTACAGATCCATGCTTTTCTGCTTGCAGGCCAGGGTTAGACAGGAAATCAAGAAACTGATGTCATGTGATAGCAGACAGTTCCATTTCAAAAATGAAGTGGCAAGAGCAGTTCTCATTTGGGATGATCACACTGATTTTGATGATTCTGCTGTAGAATCTCACATGTTAGAAGTAATCCCTCTGGTACTGGTATGCCATTGTTCCATTTTTTCTCTCATTAATAAATCTCTTTGTGTTATTGTCTGTGGAATATTCCCTTTTGAATCATGGAGGAGAGGATTCAACCCAGAGGAGTTAAACATTTTCTGTAAGTGACTTTACAAAGCCTGACTAGGTCTTGGAATTAAAGACTTCCATGTTTAAAACTAGGAGGAAAAAAAATTAGAAACATAACTTCTCAGGGATAACAGATGGTATGAACTGAGTTGACTGTTTTTGAACAGCATATAAGTTCAGCTGAAGATGATTAAGGTGTATAAAGTCAAACTCCCTCTTTGTTTTGGATGGTTCACTGCTGTTGTTTTGCAAGTAGATTTCTAATGTCATTGTGAGAATGACTCCAGCCACTGGTAAGAATTGAGCTTGAAGTTGAATGTTAATACATGCAATTGGAAATGACACCTAAATTATTTGACTTACATTCAGCCACTGCAATGAGTTGTAGGTCTTGCTCTTAAGGCAGCTGCTGTGTTTGTTTTTTCCTAGCATTTACCCTAAATTGTTTGTAGTTAAGGATATTGTTGTAAGGCACATTTTGTAAGATGGTAGAGGGAGAGTATGACATTATAAGGTCTACACTTAAAAATACAGTGGAGCACTCCTTTTCCTAACCTAAGCTACTTAAATTACAGTTCTTTGCCAAATCCTGGTTAGAGCAGTTCATGTAGCCTGCTCTGTGCCAGCCTCTATCCTAGGAATCTTCTAAGTACACATGGAAAGGAAGCTAGAAGCAGAAAGTTATTTTTTGGAATGGTGTTTGTGAAACAGCAGAGGTGTATATTCCTGCAGAAAATGGGAGACCAAGGTTGAAGTCCTTCAAATCAGGAAGTGTGTGGGTCTCCAGGCTCCAGATAAGTATGTTAAACTTCTGGATTAAGTAAAAGGGGTAAGTTGATTAAGTTAAAGGCCTGCATCCAAGAAGAAATGTCTCATTGTGGTCATTAAGCAGCTACATATAGACTGTAATTTATCATAAATTGGTAGTAGAATATGTAGCTGCACATTCTCTGCTCATTCATATTTCATATGCATGAAGCATTTTTTTCCTAAATCTTGTTTTTGTTTGGAAATGGTAGCAAGTCCATTGGTGTCTGGAGAAGGAATGGGGTTGAAATACCATACCTTGTAAGATTTCATCTCTTAATAAAAGTGTGTATTCCAGGCTGAAACCTGGAAGAGAATGTCAGTGATTGAGAGGACCTTACTGAGTTCCTCAAGGTAATACAGCTGCACAAATGTAATGGTGTTGTTAGTGGACAACAGTGCATTGAAAAAAACTATGTTTATTATGACAAGTTCTTTAGTCTTTTTATTGGGTCAATATTAATGTCTTTGTATCTCTGCTGCTGTGCTGCCACAGGCTATTTGTCACCAAAACCCTTAGGAAAAGATCATTTGTTTTTGAAAGAAGTGAGCCCATTTAGCTGTTTTACAAACTTGATTCTTTTTTCTCCTTTGATTCCCTTCTGTTTTCCAAGTTACTGCTCTTTGTCTTTCTTTATATGCTCAGCAAGCTGTGAACTCATCTTGCAGGAGACAAATCTGGTTTTAATCTCAGTTAATGAGTATCTAGGAGTCTGGTTTCTGATGGGGCTCACAGCAATTAGTTTAATACTTGGGGTTTACTGAGGTGTGGCCTAATATTCATCTGATAAATACCTGTCTCATTCCTGATACTCAGGGATAATATAAAAAGAAACAAACCCAAATTCTTTCCAGAATATTAAAAATACGTTTTGTGTAGATGAAGTGAAATGATGTCACACAGACTTACTAATCTGTGTGACATCACTGCATTACTAGTCTTACAAGTGACATCACTTGATGTCACTAACAGCATGTGGCTGTTAGTGATCAGCTTGCATAAAGCATGCTTTCAGCTCAGTTCAGTAGTGGATCTTTTTCTAGCCCTATAAAATAAAATCTTATAGATTACACTTTCCCCCCCCACTCAGTAGCTCTGTGCTTTTGGGTAACTGACTAAAAATGTGTAGTGGCTTTTTTGACTGGTTCTATTTTAGCTCTTGAGGAATGCATGCAACAACACCCTTATTTTACAGAGGCAAAATAAAATAAGCCTGTAAATCTCAAAGACACTGCCTATCTGCTGTAGTGTCTTCATTCCAGAACATCTCTACAAGTGTGAAAGCAGTGCAGTGGTCCCTCCTTTCCATCTGGAGTTACTGCCTCCAATTCAGGACATTTCTCCTGCCTGTGTGCATGCTCACTAATCACCTTGGTGCTTTGCTGCCAAGTCAGACTGACTTTTCTTACACACTGATTTTTATTTTTTCCAGTCTGTCACAAGCAATGTTCCCACCATTGTAATCTTCCTGATGACAGCCTGTCCCTTTCCTATCCCATTCTTGTCACTTCTTCTTAAAATCAGTGTGATACCTCCATCCTATGAAGAACTCAGTTCTGCAGCCTGCAGGCTTCTGATGTGTTTCATTAAATGCAGCTGCTTTCCAAACACATGATGGTATTATTACAGACTGATGAGATGAGCTGCATTTTGGGACCAAATGTGATGTTTTCATCTGGTTCTAATTTTGTCAGAATTTGTGCAGTGCTTGAGGCCAGAGCTTGACTCAGGCTGACCTTTTCTTCACGGATTTGTTGGCATTGAGTGTTCTCCTTTGGTGCAGACAATGTCCTTACTCTGTGACCTTTGCTACTTTCCTCTGTTGGAATTACAGTGATCTGATTATATTAATATTTGGAATGCAACTCAAAGGGCAGGATCTTTTTGGTGTGTATTACCAGCTCCAGATCTGCTTTTTTAACTGCTTGTTGCTGCCCCTCTGCAGCCTCCTTTGTTAGCTGTTATGACCCTTTGTCAAGTCACCCAAATATAGATTGAGGGACTGTTCCAACTCAAAAATAGCCTTGCAAAGAAAAATGGAAGTACCTTTATTGTGATTTCTTATTTCCAGGCTAGCAGGATTATCATTTAAAAAAAAAAAAATTGCTAATTACACAGTGTTTTCTGAATAAGCTAAGAGGCATAACAGGATTGGTGATCAGTCTTCCACCTAATGGAACAGCCCCATAGTTCACTTAGCAAGAATTTACTGAACAATGCATTACCTACTTACTTCGCTTTTTTTTTTCTTCTTCCCTGAAAAAAAGTTGCAGCAAGGAGGTAATGCATTTTTATATAGCATTTTGTTGGTTTTGGTGGGGCATTTTAGTTTGTTTTTTTCCTCCCCCCACACACATTTAGCTCACAGCTGCATGCATTAGTGTGTTTTAATCAGCTGGAAGGTTTTTACTGGCTGACAGTTCAGACACTGGTTTTGCAGCTGCTGTTTGTGGGATTTTTTTTTAACTTCTAAACCTCTGGACACTGGGGTTCACTTGAGTGTCTAGAAAAGAGCATGTAATTGCACACAAAATCTTCTTTTTTACAGGGACTAAATCCTATCCAGAAGCAAATTCAATTCTTGCCTCACAACATATAAGAGGTGGGATAAACTTTGCTGTTGTCCACAGGCATTTCTGCTGGTTTGTAACACACAGATTTCCACTTGTCTGCAGTAGATCCAAAATCCCTGATACATGTTTTGCCTTGTTGAGCTGTTCATACACCATGTTTTTTGGGTGTGTAGTGACTTTGGAGGCCACTCTGCTCGTGGCTGTCTTGAGGTAGTGCTGTTTTGTAGCTTCCTGGACTTGCAGAGTTATGTGTCCTTCCTTGTGTGCTTGCTTTCCAATGTACTGAGCTTTGATTGCTGAATTCAGGATTCTCAAAAAGTAATCAGTTATGCTTCCTACTTGGAAAGAGATGCTTGAGTAAATAGGTGTGTGTCAAACTCTTGGAAGAACCACCTTGACACCTTAAACAAACTTAATAGAAAAATAAATCTGGGCACTTGGTGGCACCTCTGGACATCCTGGATTGTTTCTGTCTCTCACTGTGTTGTCAGCATGGCAGAATTTGCCCAGTTCCAAGGCATTTTCCAGTCAGTGGGGTAGGATCTCTCAAGTGCATTAATCTGAAAAGAATGAATTGCTGGTGGAAAGGGGTAGTGATTTTATGGTTATTTTAATTCCCCTGATTAAAAGTGTTTACTGGCTTTGTCTACTTCAAATAAACGAAATCAGTTTGTAATCAGAGAAGACAAGGTTTACACTGCCATAGTAATGCTGCCTTGGGTCAAGCACATAACAGCATTATTCTGCAAAAAGAGCCGTGGTGATGCTTCTGCATTCTGGCTGAGAGATGGGCAGGGAAGAACCTCCTGGAATTCAACAAGGGCAAGAGCAGGGTCCTGTCCCTGGGGAGGAGCAACCCCAGACACCAGCACAGGCTGGGGCTGACCTGCTGGGCAGCAGCTCTGCAGAGA
>VZTB01005007.1:43885-102297 GCA_013397245.1 Thryothorus ludovicianus
GCAATGGGACAAGAGGCACCGGGCAGGAGCTGAGGCACAGGAAGTTCCACCTGAACATGAGGAAGAACTTCCCTGTGCAGTGCCCGAGCACTGGGACAGATTGCCCAGGGAGGCTGTGGAGTCTCCCTCGCTGGGAATATTCAGGAACCATCTGGACACCATCCTGTGCCAGGTGCTCTGGGATGGCTCTGCTTGAGCAGGGAGTTGGACCAGATGACCCACGGTGGTCCCTTCCAGCCTAACCTGGGATTCTGTGAAATATTATCTGTGGTGTCTTTTTTGGGTTTTTTTGTTTTTGTTTGGGTGGTTGGTTTTTTTGTGGGTTTTTTTTGTTTGTTTGTGGGGGTGGTTTTTTGGGGTTTTTTTGTCTAAGGTGCTGTGGTGCCCTGTATTGCCATCAGCTGGGTGAGTAGGAGTTTGCAGTTAACTCCTGAACATGTTTCCTGAGTCTTGCTCTCCTGTGCTGGGTGAAGCACCCAGGCAGTGCATGGTCCTGGCCACAGCCTCTGCCTGAGGAGGCCTGACAGAGCCAGAGCTCTGTGATGATGCTGTTAAAGTGTTTTACATTCCTTCCTCCTTACATTCCTTTCCATTTACACAGGCAATAAGGGGGACTTTGTATTTTCAGAACTCGAGAATGGCAGCAGGTTTATGTTTTGCTTAACTTTTTTTGTTTTGTGGCTTTTAAAGCAGGCTAGCCCTTGGATATTTTTAGGGATGATTCAAGTTGACTGTCATTGATCAATGTCCTTGGATAAGTACTTCAAGGTATTGCTGCTCTGAGTTACTAATGAATGATTTTCTTTTCATGACCTGGAAACTAATACCTTACTGGTTACTTGTTAGGAATATTTGTCTTTAAATCAATTTTGGAAAACCTTGTAAAAAACATGCACTTGGCTGTTTGCCTTTCTCAGTGCAGTAATCAGGAGCAGAGGCACATCTTTGCACCAAATACATAATGCACAGAGTAGGAAATTACTTTCTTGGCAAGGCAGGAATGCTACAGTTTCAATTCCAGCAAAGCAAAGATGAAGCAGGTTTCAAGTTTGGAGTTATTTTTTGTTCAGCTTCAGTTTCTAGCATAAGCTGTACTTGAATATAACTTAAGGAAGTTTGTTGTTTTTTTTTTCAATTTCAGTGACAGCTGATCAGCTATGGAAAGGAGCTTTGGCAGAGACTGGTGTGGGAGTAAAGAAAGGAAGAGGAAAGAAAAAGAAGAAAAAGCTGAGGAAGAATCTCAATAGAGGCCAGGAGATTGGTGAAGGTAGATTCACAAATACAAAGCTGAGAAGACATGTCTTGATGTTTTTGTGTATAGTGTTTCTTGATTTCTTAAGTGGGCACATTTCTTTTCCTTTCTGTGATGTCAGAACTGCTTGAGATATTTTTGTCTTTAAACAAGAAAATCTTGATATGATTCTTTAATGTTGATTTTGTTTTTACAGATATAAATTTTGGATCATAGAATGCATTTGAAGTATATGAGAATTTTCCATTTCGTTGCATTTTTCCAGAGTGCAGAGTTACAATCCTTATTTGGAGCAAAGCATAATTTTTCTGTGTTATTTTTAAGGACGTTCTGGTTTCCTCTGGCCTGGTCTTAATGCTCCTGTGTTGCAAACTGGGAAAGTGCAGGAACTGGCCCAACGAAAAAAAGAAGAACGGGAGAGAATTCAGACTGAAATTATTCAGCAGAGAGATACATTTGAGAAGAAAAAGAAAATTAAAATTAAGAGAGAGGGAGGATGGAGTGGAAAGTGTTGGGGAGGTATCATTCTGGATCCTCCTGACCCTGGTCCTAATGGAGGTAAGAAAACCAGTTATCTTCTTTCTCTCCCTTAGCCTTTCTGAGGGGAGACTTGGAGAAAGTGAGATCCAGACTTTTTCTGTGGTTGAAAATGAGTTTTGTACTTTGTTCCATGCCCACACACAGGCAACCTAAATCAGAGAGCAGGTACTGCCAACACCAGTGAAATTTGTTGAAACACTGCTTCATTTCCTGTAAATTAGACTGTTCTGTTACATCATAGACTTTTTGATTTTTTTGTCGTATTACAGAGTACTGTGCTGTGGCACAGAGTGTTACAGGAGTCTTGAAGGATGGAAATGTTTTTCTGTGTCCAGCGTCAATTGTCTTGAGTATGAAATATGGTTGTGTTCTTTTTATCTTAAAGGATCCAGTGGGATAAATCAATCTTTTTAAAATTCTAGTTCAAATAATTAAATAGGGTTTTAAAGATTATGTAGTTTGAATGTAGCATTTAGAAGAAGCTGCAATAAATAACTATAACAATAACTGTAATAACTGTAGAAGTTATTTTTTTATTTCCTAAGTAGTTCAATATAGTGAAGCTATGTTGTACAGTAGAGAGGTGGCTTTTTTACAGTGCTGTTATTCAGACTATTAGAGACTCTACAGTAGCTTTAACATTTAGAAGCCTAATCTTTTTCAACTAATTAAACATGAAAAAGACTTGTCAGCTCCTGTTGAGATGCATTTTTATTGTGAAACTCTGCTTATTGACATCTTTCTGTATACTTTTACAGTGAGAGGAGCTAAGAAAGGCAGGTCGTATTTTCTAGCACTATTTGTATTTCATTTCCCCAAAAGCAAATATTCCATGGAAGGTAGTGATGTAACAATGGACTTAGCTGTCTGTCACTGAATCTGTCAATGTAAAAATAGGAGATTTGAGAGATTAATTGTTCCAAATTCCCCATAAGTCAGTGATGGAACATGGAGCAAGTAAACAAAGTGCCATGGTTCTAGCTCCATAATGTGAACACAAGACTGTGTTGAGTTTATCCCACTAAAAGAAGTGACAGCTGTTGTAAACAGTGTTGATGCATTTGTGAACTTTACCTTCTGGTGTTTTCCTTGATTTTGCTTTTGGCTGGTACTACTGATGTGGATTACTTGCATTAAAGTTGGCTGTGTGGAGCCTGTTCTAGTCAGATCAAGTTCTGCCAAAAAGAGGAAAGGGCACTGCAGTCAAAACAGATGAATGAAGCTGTCAGCTTGTATTATAAATGTGTTTGAGAAAAAGCAGTTTCTGATTAGCATGCACTGATTCCCTTTTAATCTGCTAAAACTTTCAGGGATCTTCAGGCCCCCACAGTTCTTTCAGCATCTTTTTATTCAGAGGATTAATGATTTTGCAGGGGAATTGGGACATTCACTGTGTGCAGAGCAATGTCAAGGTGATAGGAAGAACAGACCTGAAACTGCCAAGCCTGGTGAATCCTTTTGGCCTGAGACTGTGCCATGACTGGATTCCCTGGTGTCACTTACTGTGCTAGCTAGGAGCAGAGAAAGAACAGGATTTTCCACTTAGAAATGAAATTACTTTTCTCCCAAGTTTACAGTGTTTCTTCAGCAACTGAAGAGCTTGAGAGGGAGCAGAGAGTGCCTGCTGGGATTCAGGTCCTTACTGTGGGCTGGAAATCTGCTTTGTGTAGACGGACAGATCTCTAGACTGTGCCCAGAAGATCATGTTTATAAACATCTTGGAGGTTATGTGTAAATGATAAACCAATGTTTGGTGAGGGACTGAGGTCCCAGTTCTACACCATTACACACTTCTAGGCTTTCCTTCAGAATCTCACCCTAATACACCAAATAAAGGTTTTCTATATTATACTGGAATGCTCTTGTTCATGGAGGAAGTTGGAAAAGCAAGAAGTTGTAAGGACTGTGGTTATTTAAAGTAGTTATGTGTTGTTTTGTTTCATGCTCCCCCACCCCTTTCTGGAATTTCACAAGAGAAATACTTAGTTTCCTAGAACTTTTTACTTTTTACATAGTCCACACCCCAAATGGCTTTGAATCCCTGTTAATTGTATGGTAAAAGCTTCAGAATATTCTGAAAAATATTGGATAATATTTTAGTCATAATGGAAGTGACCCATCTAGTGATTTTAATGATTTACACCTTTTGCTCTAGATAAATGAAACTTGAAGTTTCTTTGCAGTTTTAGAGCAGTATTTGAGGAAGAAGGCAGTTTACACTGCTCATTCAAATTATTCTTATCTTGCCTTTTCTACTTCTTGCTGAGACTCCTTTATAAATTACAGTTCCATAGAAGTTGTGTCCTTAATTTGTACCACCTACAGGGGAGTGTGCTGATAGACAGGTAACACAAGGAAATGTAATACCCTTTTTTTCTCCCAACAGAAACTTATGAAGATTTTGAAACAAGAGTCCTCGAGGTGAGCATTGCAAATTCTTTCCAGGGACTTTGGAGAATTATCACTACTTTATCTTGACCTTGTAATTATTTAACAAATCTTTGCTAAGTCAGTGTTACTGCAGTAGGAATTAGTCTGGTGTTCTGTTTCAGCTGCATGACATGCACAAGGACAGCCTATGAGAGAGTGAGTTACTGCACCTCTTCAGTCGAGAGAGAAGGGCTGTGAGAAACAATTTCTTAACAAAAGAGCCTGATTCTCAACAGGTCCTTGTCTGAAAGAATAATCAGGCAAGTCAGAAGCTGAGCTGCCTGACAGCTCTACTCCAGAAAAGCATCTGAGGCTTCTCTCCTGTCCTAATAAATGTGCAAATGGGTTTCCTTGTCCTTGATTATCTTTCTGCATTTTGCTGAGATGACCATCAGTTGGAACTCAATCCAGTGGCTTGAGTGTTTTCTAGATAAATCCAAATCTTTGCTTGTGTCACTGGTTTTTAGTCTCTCCTGACACATGGAAACCAATGATGCTGTATTGTAATTTCAGTCTGGGTAATTAAAAGTCAGGAGCTGGTTTCTATATTTTTTTTTAATCCTGCAGAGGGAAAAGATGTAAACTGTTTTAGATGTCTGCTGTGAAAAGGATAAAAGCAATGGTTATAAATAAAAAGCAAGGTAAATTTAGACATGAAGAATAAGAATGACTTGCAAATGGGAATTTGAGTACTGGGATGGATTGGGAATATATGCAATGTCTGTCATTGGTGCTTTTTACAAACAAGTTAGATAATCTGTCAGAAGAGATAGAGAGACAAAATCTGGCCTGTTGACCCATTTTCCTGTCTCTGTGGATTTTTGGAGTGGGCTGGGCCACATTATGGGCTTTGACTGGGACAGCAAAGACCATTTGGAGCACTTGGCCTGTGGCTGAGTCTGTGTTTGAATGCCATTTGTAAAAATGGAACTGCACAGGAGCTGTTGATGAAAGAAGTGATTTTTGTCCCCAAGCCCTGCAGCTGGCAGTGCCTTCTGTTACCTGAAGGGGCACGTTGCAGAGCAGAGGGTGTTGGTCTGTCATGTGCCATGTCACAGCTGCCTCTCACTTTGGATGCTGCAGCAGGGGAGTTTGCCCTTCTGTACTGGCAGAATTATTTACAAACAGCAAAACTGAGCTGCTCTGCAGTGGTTCAATGTGCTATAGAAATCTGTCTCAATGCTTTATTATATTTGAGTAATAAAAAAGCTTTCAGAAGCAGGCTGGAGCTCTGCTGTTACATGAGATCGCCAGAGATGTGAACTGAGAATGTGGAATGCTTCTGCAGAAAAATAGCAGCAGCAAAAATCCTCAGTTCAGAATCAGCAGTGAGCTCAAGATAATTGAGTCTTACAATTTTCTGATAACAAGTATGAGTTTTGAAATAAATAGATCATTTTAGCATTCCTTGCTTAAATAGGTGAGAGACATGCTGCTATTTCTGGATGTGTTTATCACTATCTTTACCTTCATAACAGTACAGGAGATTAAAATAATGTTTGCTAGGAAGTTGTGCTTCACAGCAAGAAACTCAGAGTCATTTTTAAAGGACTACCTTATGAACAAAGATATAATAGGCCCTTGCTGTTGTGATTATGCTGCTGAAAAGGCTATGTTGTTTTGCTAAAAAAAGAGAGAAATTGCTTATTACAGTATTTTCTTATAATGTAGAAACGGAAAAACTGTAATTTGATTTTTCCTGACTGAAAAATAGAGTATAGACAAGCTCAGATTTTCATGTCAACTAGAACTAAAGTTGTCATAGAGAGCTTGGGTTAACTGTTTCTTACTTTCCCTGCCAGCATAAGGCACATTTCCTCTTCTGCTGATATTTTACAGATAAGAACAATCTCTTTAAATAGAACTGATGGCAATGCTTAATTGGTGTCTAACATAATATAATCACAGTGGTAATTAAAATCTACAGGTGTAGCTGACATGTGCCATTATTATTTTCACTGGAAGGCTTCATTTCATGTCTCATCCACCCTCAGATGAATTTTTCTTTTTCTCCAAAACGAACATGGTAACATAGCAAAAAAAAAAAAAANACATGACATCCTGTCCTGTAATAGTAATTGCCCTGCAGTGCAATTAAAATTAGAAAGTGAGACCTTGTGCTCAGTAGGGCTTGAAGGCACACAACATGAGGTTAGTGGCCCTTTGAGTCTCTCATTTAGGGGAGCTTTCTAAAGGAGAAGATAAAGTTATAAATAATGCCCTTTGCAAAAGGCAGATCTCAAAGGGGACTTAGCCAACCCTGAAATTGCCTCCTACCAGTTGTGGAAACTGGGCTTGATGATCACTCACTGGTTTGTTCATGCTTTTTTGTTTCCATTGCCTGTTTCTGGTGAAGGCAACTTGAATAATTTTGTGCAAGCACGGCTCCATTTTCACAGGGTCATTGCAACCCTTCCAGTGTCAGAATACCTCTGGGTTTGAGCTGGATGGTTCAAGTATGGTACTATCATTGTTAAGTAAACAAACAAAAGCTCTCAGACATTTGTGTTTGAGACTTGAACTACAGAATGCAAAGTAGCATTAGGTGTTCTTGTCTCAGTCCATTTGGATCACTGAGATTTGCAGAGCAACATAACCTGTAAATTAAAGTTCATTTCATGAGCTTGCTAGGCAGGAAAACAACCAACCACTCAATCCTCTTTGTACTGACTAATCTAGCACAGGAATTCACTAGTTCTTCACTTAATTCATGAGGTTTCTAGCTCAATAGTTCTTAGTTCATGACCAATAACTCTGAGGAAAGCAGTTGCCAAAGCAGCAGTCAGAGTGTTCCTCCTTCCTTCTCTGCTGCAGTACAGGTGTGGCACTGGGAAGCACCTCTGTCACAGATGTCATCCAGCTTGGAAATGTGATCTGTGCCATTGCCATGAGTTAGGGGACTCTGAAGAACTGCCAGACACACAGGATAAAAGGATGGTGGCTGCAGGGGACAGAAAGCTCTGGGTGGCAATGGCTGCAAAATGGCAGCCATTTTATTCCTTCTTGGATATCCTGTTTGCCTTCTTGCCTTCACTTTGACATGAGGGAGCTGCTTCCCAGCCTACATCAGGTCTCTTCTTGGCTCAGCTTGGTAGACTTGCCACTTGTGACAAAAAGAATATTCTTTAATGCACAGCCTAAACCCTTTGTTTCTTTTTATAAGTCATTGGAAATGGTTTTTGCAAAGGGTGCAAAGGAAAAAAGGCTTGTGAAAAAGAAATGCTGTATGAATTACAGTGTCTGAGATCCATTGTTTGACAGCCTTGACTGAAAAATTATATGGTATAAAGGATACTCTCTGAGTGATAATTTACTTCTAATGAGATGTTGCCTCAGAAGTAGTTTTGGAGTATTTGTAGGCTCTAGATTTTGGTTTTTAGAATACAAGGAAGTCTTCTGTTGCCTAGATGATACTGACAGAGTCTTTAGACTGGCAGTGAAAATTTCAGACTTTTTAAGATTGTACCTGAAGCCACCTGCCACAGGAAGAAATGAGAGGTCAGAGCTGTGCACTATTTCTGATACTCTTGGCGTACTCAAAGATTTTGGCCTGCCCTAAAAGTAGAGTTTTAGGAATTCTACTCCTCAGCTGGTTCTGTTTGAACAGTACTTGATGATTTTTATCTCTTACATGTCAGCCTGTATGGAAGAAATAACTGGCATTTGGAACACCCAGAAGCCTCTGAGTGACTTTTTTGATTGGGCATAATTATGGCTCATCCTTAGAAAAGGAAATAAAGCCATTTCAGGTGCAGAGTGACTTTGAGGATGCATTTTTGGGGGTGAGTCAAAAGGCTGTTTTCTCAGGTGGGAGCTGAGCCACTCTGAGAGGGAGGAGGGAGGAACAGGATGAGGTTGTTGTTGCTGTGTTCGTATGAGTGCTGTTCATTTCTGTTTGTGCTGGCTTGCAGGGCTCACTGTGGGGTTGCATTCCCATCTTTCTGTAAGGCTGCTTGGATGGGGAGAGCATCTCCTCTGAGGGTGCAAGGTTGTTTAGGACCACTGCAGTGTAAACATTGCAGCTGGGAGCTGTTCTGCCATTGTGGTACAAATCTGCTCTACCCTTGGTGCACGGGATGCTGATAGGGACATGATGTAGCTAATGTGGGTTTGGGTTTTGTTAACAAGTTTATTACTCAAATCTTGTAGGTAACTGGATTCCCAAACCTTTTAGTTGTGCTCCTGACCCTCTCTAGGCTCATTTGCATGGAAATGCTTCTCTTCCAGCACTGCACCCTGCTCTCATTATATCTCATTTCCTCTTGTACCTTGAAGAAGTACTGGGATCAGAATCCCAAGAGCTTGTCCCAGGAGGGGATCAGTGTGCAAACACTTCTCAAAAGCAGAAGAGTGGCAGTGTCAAGAGTGCAGCCTGGAGGTGGCAGGTTCCTGGAAATCATGACTAGAATAGGATTTCTAGAAAGGAGGGATTGCCAAGGGCAGTCAAGTTAGCCAGTCATTCATTCAGCTTTTACAGAAACAAAACCGCGCAGGAAGTGTTGGATTTTCACCCTTTTTCTGACCAAGTGCAACAACTGAAAGCATAATAACATTTGGCAGCCTGTCTTTGAGTGTAACTTCCTTCCACATTGTCACTTCTCCTCTTAAGTTTGAGGTGGTCTTCTTTTGGTTTTGAGGTGCTGCTCTTCCCTCAGTTCTGGAGAGCAAGCTGAGTTTGCAGTATCTCACCACGGGATGGTGGACACAAGGAGACACTCAGTTCCAAGGACATTGTGACTTAGGTTGAGCATGTGTTGCATCTGCTTTCAAAGTTTAAAAATTGGCTTTCCATCTAACAATTCTGATAACAGGGGTGGTTGTGTCTTGGTTTCAGTCACTTCTCAGAGGCTGTGCTGTTTTAGGAGTGGCACAGAAGCTCCTTGCGTGTGTCCTTATTGCCACGTTCTGGAAAGAGAGAGGAATTATCCATGAGTAGTTTTCTTCAAACATCCTTTATTTTTGATGTGCTGACTCTATTTTTGTACAGGTACCTACTGAGATTGGCAACAGAAGATAAAAGTGTGCAAAGCAAAAATAGTATTCTCTTCCTGGGGAGATGACTCTGTTTCACTCTCTTTTCTTCCATTATTATTTTGCATTTTCTCTAAATAGCCCATTCACACAGGCACTTTCATCTTGTGGGGTGTGGTTTTTTAGCTTGTTCTTGTCAGTAATGAGTTTGAAGAAAGAAAAATAGCTTGGAATAAGCAATTGGTAAGGCTGATATTTCTTCAAAGTGCTCTCTAGAATGTGTGGGCACTTTGAATTAAACAGCATCATTATTTCAATGTAAGCAAGGTGAAATTTTTGAAACCCTAACCATAATCTGTATCTAATGAAGGCACTGGAATTTTGAGGGGCTTGTTAGTTTTGGGTTGGATTTTTTTTGTTTTGATTTCTTGTGGTGAATTTTAGTAAGACTGTTTAAACCATGACCAAGTATTTTCTAATAATCTGCTTTCAGACGTAGAACACTCCAACCAGAGTAGCTTACTGAAGAATTCCATATAGAGAAAAGGATTTTTATACATGCTATGTATTATCTTTTTATACTTTATATATAATTTATGTATTACATACAGCATATTAACTGTATGTCTATATTTAAATGAACATTTAGTTCAATATATAACAAAACCCAGGGAACTGGAACAGATGGACAAAGGATCTCAGATTGTTGTCCCAAAATTGGGTTTTCTCAGTCAGTGTGCAAGAAGCAAATCCACACAGAGTCAAGCTATTTGATTTATTTATAGTTCTGCTCCAAAAGGGGTGCTGTGGGTAAAGCTAGCACACTGAAAGCCAAAAATACAAGCATATTTATACAGTTTGATTATTTACAGTTCTGCATAATGACTCTACATCACTGCTTAGCTAAGCTGCTCCTTACTTAGCTATCTCTCACCTGGATTTAAGGCTTCTGAATTCATGTTCAGTGTTAGGGTCTCCACTCACAGGCAGGTAGCCTCAGCTTCAGAGGTGTGGTTTTCACATCCAGGTGAGCCAAGTTCACCAGAGGACAAAATCTGAATTTCTAAACCCCAGCAGTCCAAAGCTGGTTTGGGCTGACATGGAACTAGTCTCTTCCCCTTCTCATTTTAGTGACCTTTTGCCACATTCTGCATTCTCTGGGTCAAGTTGTCCTCCCTTTTCTCAGAATATGCTCTCCCTCCCACCTGTACACCTGTCCCTTGTCTAATTTGGGATATATTAGTCCATGTAAGGGGGGGCTGTAAAGCAGTGACTGCTTATAGAATCATTCTGACTTGGAAGGGACCCATCAGGGTCATTGAGTCCAACTCCTGGCCCTGCACAGGACACCACAAGGGTCACACCAAGTGCCTGAGATTGTTGTCCAAACACTGCTTGAGCTCTGTCAGGCTTGGTGCTGTGACCATTGCCCTGAGGAGCCTGTTCAGTGCCCAGCCACCCTCTGGATGAGAAACCTTTTTCTGACATCCAACCTAAACCTCCCCTGACACAGCTTCAGGCTATTTCCTTCTTCTTCCCCTGTCTTAAATGGAGTCTCCTCTTCAGCAGCTGTCATCCCTGTAACGAGACTGCCTTCTGCAGCATGCAAGTAGATTTCAGTCCTAAATTTTAATTCATGTAAAGCACCAACAGACCTTGAGGAGCTCACGAGAGTGCTTCTAAAATAGGTTAAAATATGAGAGTGGCACTTCAATATTGGTCACTTTCTCAATATTAGTATTACTTTCCATTTTTTTCCCATGTTTTTTCATCAGGCTCGAAATCACACATAAAGCTGGCAGCATTAGAGCATTATCTGTTGTGCAGCTGAACACAACCAGGGTTACTTTCATGGAAGTGCACTGAGGTAGCTTTTTCACTGAGTGTGGAGTTTTAACAACCTTTGTGTATTTAATGCCTTGAAGCCAGTGTCCCACTGCAGATGTAGTGACAAAGACAGTGTAGATATTTTAAGTGTATACTATAGACCTCTAAAAGATTTTTTGGGAAACTTGACTCTCTTAAAAAAAAAGAAAACAAGAACAAAACCAAACCCATCTGGACTATGTGCAGTAACAAGAAGCTTTGTGTTGTTTTTTCCTTCAGGTGAGAAATGTGTTTTGTATGAAGGCAAAGGAAGGCAGAAAAAAATCAGTACGTGCCCTAGTGGCTGTTGGGAATGGTAAAGGGGCTGCAGGTATGTGCATTTATTGTATGTGCAAGGTGGCATCTGGTGATGGCATACTTTGTGGGAGCTTTAATAAGACAGCTGTGTTCATGGTCAGCCAGAGTTTTGCTGAACTTGGCTTATGTGAAAGATTCAAGGCCTCGTGTGTTCCTCCAGCGGAATTTTGCTTCCACATGGGAGTGGAGGAAAATTTATAAAGAGAGGAAGGTGTGGTTCTCTTGCAGAAAGATGTGTTACTCTGAAAAAACTCTTCCTGACTCTTCTTTGGAAAGCTTCTTCATGGAACACATTATCACTGTAATCCAGATGTCCTAAATAATGGAACTGAAGTTGTCCCAGGCTTTTTTTCTTCATTCCCTTCTTTATTTTTAAGAGTGGACTATTTCTTTTGTCTGAAGCAGTCACCACTACTCAGCTGTTTGAAACAAAGTTTTGTCAAATACACAAAACCAGCTTAAGCCTTGGGTTTTTTTCCTTTGACAACAAGCACTTGGCACCCAGATGTTGGGTGTTCATAACTCCTAGACTGATTGTCTCTGTGATTTTCTCTGAACCACTTTCTGAGTATGATCTGTGCAGTGGAGAGGAAATCTAAATGCTGAACGTGGCTGTGAAGTTCTTTGTTTTTTTCCACTTTTCTTTCTGCAGATCATCTGCTGTTTCTCAGGGATAAAATGCCTCTTTCTGTCTTGTAGGTTTTGCAATAGGGAAGGCAGGTGACAGGACAAATGCTTTAAGGAAGGTATGTTAATTTAAGTTTTTTTTGCTTGATGACAATTACAGATAATTTGTGCCTACACTTCTGTGGTTTTTCCCTAATAATCAGTATGATTTGTAGTCTTTGCAAAGAAGTCCATGTGTTTGCTTTGTCTGATACAGATAATCTTAGAATGATTTAGGTTAGAAAAGCCCTTTGAGATCCTCCAGTCCAGCTGTTGATCTAACACTGCCAAGTCCACCACCAGCCCATGTCCCTCAGTGCCTGTCTGCACATCTTTCAGACACCTCCAGGGATGGTGGCTGAGTCTCTTCACTTGCAGCCTGTTCCAGTGCTTGGTGACCCTTTCAGGGGAGAAATTTTTCCCATCTAAACCTCCACTGGCACATCTTGAGGCAATTTCCTCTCACCCTATCACTTGCTACTTGGGAAAAGTCACTTCACTCACTTCAGTCTCCTTCCAGGTATCTGTAGGGAGCAGTGAGGTCTCTCCTGAGCCTCTTCTTCTCCAGACTAGACATTTTCATTTCCATGGAGTTTAGATGTGGCAAATCTGTTTTCCTATGTTGGTTTTCTCTTTCTTTTTTTTATATCTAATTAACTGAATAAAGTTAAATTGCAAATGCTTAGCAGAAGAATTCAAGGAGAAAAAATGTTTTCTGCTTTTATTCCCTAGGCCAAGAATAAAGCAATAAGCTCCTTACACTTTATAGAGCTGTATCAGAACCACACAAGTAAGTATTATTCTTTCAGTCTAAGCACTGGATATGCCAGCAAGAACAAGAAAAAATGTTAAATATTTCTGATCTGATGCATTGTATTACAATTCTTGACAACCTGCTCTAGTTGAAGGTTTCCCTGCTCATTGTGGAGGGGTTGGACCAGCTGACCTCTAAAAGGTCCCTTCTAACCCAAACAATTCCGTGGTTCTGTTCTTAAAATTTGGATACTTAATGCATGGGATTTCAGGCTTTTAATAGCAAGATTGGAACTTTTCTGGCACACTTTTGAGTTTAGTGAGTCAGATACTGTCAGGGCATTTTTCTTTACAGTGAACTCCTGTGCTTTTCCCCTTTCCATGTCAGAGATGACTCCCTGTGACTCAGTCCATGTGTGCTGACCCAGCAGCCAGGGAGAACCTGGCTGGAGGTCAGCCTGGTGTTTCCAGGTAGTTTTTTGTTGGTACTCTGAATGGAAAATCCAAGAATGCTGATACCTGTGGGGAAATCTTAGGTTAAAAACTGGATTATTAAAAAAATATGAGTTAAATTGTATCATGTGAGCTCAGTTCAAAACTGAATGAGGCTCACTGGAGGCACACTTACCTATTTTTCAATAATAACATTGCATTCACAGATATTTCAACATTCATAATCTATTCCAGAATTTACCTAGACTAATGCTCCTTTTTAAGGAAGTCAGGGGAGAGTAAAACCAACTTGACAGTTCAAAAAAAGGTACTAGCAAAAGCTTTTCTAGAAGGAAGAATTTATCTGTAATGCCTTTTTTTCCCCTCTCCAGTTTACCATGACATTTCTGTGAAATTTAAAAGGACAAAAATCCGCATGAAGAAACAAAACAAAGGTAATTAAAGAAATTTAAATTTTGAAGTTTTAGTAATTACTGTCTGGTATTTATTTGATGAACTTAAACTTAGGTAGTGTCTAGTCTATCATGTTTTAAATGCTGAAAATGATCAATCACTTTGCTATAGAGATACCTGCTGTTGATGACATGGCTTTGCTCTTGCAAATTGGGATTTGTCCTTTCTACACTGGTGGGAGCTCTCTCATTCTTCCTGAGTGTAATTCCTTCAGTTCTAAATTACCTAGGTGTGGGCCACTGGTGGGTTTGTACAGAGCTATAAATTCTCACAGCCCTCCCACTCCAGGTCTCCCTTTCTTTACAGCCTTGGTGGTTGTGAAGTCAGTTTGATCTTCCTGGAAGTGGCACCTGAAGTTTCCTGATAGCTCATCAGTTAGGAGGGTGGAGTTTTTTCTTTTCCTTGTCTCTCTGGGTTTTTTCACATCCGTGTCTCTGTATATTTTGTTTCTGGTTTCCCCTTTCTCCCTCAGTTTCTTAATTGACAAGGTCTCCAATCAGATAACCTCACTAGAATAAACATTTTAGCCCTTTTCTGCAGCTTTCCAACCATTTGGTCCCCAGGATGTACTTCTTTTTTTGTGTCCTTTACTTAGCAGCAGCAAGACTGTCCTGCAGTTTTTAAAGATCACCAGAGCTAAGCCATATGAAATAAACCTCTCTGGAGCAAAAGTAGATTCTTCAAAAAAATAACTCCTCCATTAAAACTTGGCAAATCTAAGAAACCATTTGTAATTAATGCCGGTGTAGTACAGTTATGCTGATAAATATTGGAGCTGATAAAATCTCCATCTCTGTGATGGAGGTGGATGCAGATGACACACAAACCTCTTGTGTTTGTGGATTTTGAAATATGTTTTATCTCCTTCACTCTGTGCCACTAAAATTATGACAAAGTGTAATTAATTCCAGTTGCTGGGCCAGGAAAAGGGAAGTGATGCCTCTGCACAGTCCCTGGAGCCATTTTTAACATCTAATGTTAAATTTAATGTTCTAACATGCTGAGTAACAAAAATAACAAAGAAGAGATCTCCGTGCTGTCTTCTGAGTAAGTTGCATGCTTACAGATAATCACACAGTGCTCATTTATGTTTGTTTTTTTCCCCCAGGGTATGGTCTGCATTGCCACCGAGCCATTATCACCCTCTGCAGGCTAATTGGCGTTAAGGACATGTATGCCAAGGTCACTGGATCCAAAAACTTGATTAACATCACCAGAGCTCTCTTCAGAGGCTTGACCCTACAGGTGAGTGGACTCCCAGTGCCCATGAGGTATGGGGACAGAAGGGGATGGATAGATGGATGGATGTTGTAATAGTTTGTGGGCAGTTTATATTCCAGTCTTAAAAGTAATTGAAGTAATCTTACAAAGAGCAAACAAAATCAACAAAGGGGATAATTCTTTAGCAGTTTTATGGAGCTGTCCAGTCAGGAACAGCTGTAACTCTGCCTCTTCCACAGACATGTGTCTGCAGGGGACATCTGAATTCCTGGGCTTTCATTTGGTGTGGTTTTGGTGACTATTGAAAAATCCAGGGCAGAGGGAATTGTGGGCCAGGTTTGGTTGCTGCTTCTTGCTTGTGTTCTAAGTTCTCATTGCACAAGGACTGAAGCCCCGGATCTGCTGTAATTGAGATCTCTGAAGTCAGTCAGGGAGGTGATGTTGTTCCCTCCACCCCTGAGTGCTCATAGTAGAGATGTCCCTGCCTGAGCCAGCTGCCTGGAATTGATGGAAAAGCTCCAACATGCAGCATTTCATCCTACTCCCTTTGAACACCAGCCTCAGAATGAGTCAGCCCTCTGGAAATTCCTGGTTATCTCATTTGGTTGCAGTTTTGGTGGCTGCCAAGGTTTAGCTGCTTCCATTCCCAATACAGCCCTGCAGAGCTGTAGCTGCCCAGTCTGTCACCTTGTCCTGGCCAATGTCATCAGTTCAGCCTCAGGAGGTGAGGGGGCTCTGATCCTCTGCCTGATGAGAGTCACAGATCTCACAGCTTAGAAAACCTCAGGGCAGTCAGACTTGGGGAAGTCTGGTGTTATATTTTCAATCATTTTCTCTGAGAATCTTCCACAGAATGAGCAGAAGAAAGGTCTGCTGTACAAATTATTGCTTTTGGAGTTATGCACTTGATATGCTTTCTTCAATTGCTCTGAATAGGAAAAATTTCCTGTCACCTGTAAACATTTACTCTGTAAAATCTGAGTGTTATAGGTAAGGAAGAGGTGTAGTTGAAAATAATGTTACATTCCTATCTTTATGTTAGCTGATGCCACCTGTCTGGGCAGTAACAGGCACTTTTCTGTTGTCAGAGCAAAATCTATATCCACATAAAGACATAAAAATGTTCCTGCACAGTACTAACATGCCAGCAGGCATGTTTATGAGCAGGATGTGTCTCTTCCAGAAGCAAGTTCCTCTGGGATGACACTGTAGGGCTGATTAGTATATCTAAGGCCTGGATATCTGAATTTTTGCTCAGTAAAAAGCCCGACAAGTCATTTCATTTACACAGCACTTAAATTGTTCATTAGGAAATTCCTCTTTGGAGTCTTTTTCCCCAAAATCCCATGATTTGGGATTTTGGCCTGAAGTAAAGCCACACTGTGCATCATTGTTTTGGCTGTCTTTTTCCCTGTCCTCCTCCCAGGAGACTCACCAGCAGCTGGCAAACCAGAAGAGCCTCTACGTGGTGGAATTCCGGGAGGAGCAGGGCCCTCTGCCCATCGTGGTGGCCCTGCCCGAGAGGACTGTCCGTGAGGAGCCCGAGCCTGAGGATGAGGTTCCAAACACAAAGCTGGAGTGGAGGGAGGTGAAGGAAGCCCAGGGAATGCTGAAATCTCCCTGGGCAAGTGTCAGGCGGGCGGCGTGCTGACAGCTTCCGTCCCTCTGTGTCTCCAGCTCAGGTGCAGCTGGCAAAGCCTGGCTCCACAAGGGCTCAGTCTGGGCTTGAGTTGCAGGGGAGGGCAGCAGGAGCTCTCTCGTGTCATCCGTGTCACTGCTGCCATCCAGGAGCACTGTTTGCTTTCCCACAGTTCCCCTGACCACTCTCAGGTGGGAACGTTCAGATGGAGGCAGTCAGTGAATGTGTCTTTGGCTTCAAGCGTGCATTTGCTCCATTCCAGAGGATGGTTTGTAATCAAGAGCTCCCATGTTTCTTTCACAAGCTCCTGGGAAACTGTTGAAGATACAAGATTGTGAAAGCAATAAAGAATCATCAGAGTGGGTTTTGTTTGGGTTTGTTGGGGTCCTTTCAGCAGTAGTGGGAGTTCATGTATGCACCCTCTGTCTCACTGCTGAGGCTCAGAGATTAAGTTTTTCTGAATTTGTGAGAGCCTGTCATGGCATTTCCCCAGATGCCAGAAGGTGCTTGAGCCACCTCTTCTGTTAGTATGGGAGAAAATAACTTAGAAATCCTTCAAGGTTGGCCTGGGAATTTGCATTTGGAGTTCTGATATTAAAGACATTTAGGAGCAATGTGTTACCCTGATTTCAGCATAGGTTTCTAAAGGCAGCAGTTGTGTATATACAGACAGGCAGAATGAATTTATTTTTTATCTCACTCTTGCCTAAATTCTAATTCCAAGGCCATGCCTGATAAGCAATGGGATGAAGTTTTTTTTTCCTGTTTGCCAGCTCAAATTATGCCTTTAATAGGGGTTGCCAAGTGTTCAGGTGCAAAGTTTCTTGTCACCAGCACATCAAGCTGCTGCTGGGGAATGTGTGCTCATGTTCAGCTGGCATCTCTGCTTAGGTCCTTACATAAAATTAATCTTTTGTGGCTTTACTGTTCTCACAGGTTTGTTCATATGAACAAACTTAGGGGCTTGTGTAGGTGTTTTACCCAGCACACAGATTGCTCATTGCTTGCAGACAGAGCTGGCTGTAAAACGAGAAACTTCTGCATTTTCCATGCACCTAGCTGTAATTTTCTATTAAAAATCAAATTCCTCTCCTGCAGGTCAGGAGAAGATGGAAGTTCTCCTAACTTAATGCATTGCTGGAGGCAAGGTATCCAATATGCAAATATTTGGAGACCAGTTAATATGGTGGTTAAACCCTTGGTTAAGCAAGAGCAACCAAGATTACAATCTGGGCATAGTTAATGAGTATGTCTGCAGTCTTGTTTTTAATAGGAACTGAGGCTTTGCCTGCCTTCAGGTGCATAGATGGGTTTAACTAGCATGTAATTGCCTGCTCTCCAGAGCAGGTGCCTGCTGACCTCCTTGTCCTGCTGAGGAAGCTGGAGAGGAGCAGAGAGGAGAATTCATTCCCCTTACACAGCCAGATGAAACCTGATGGTGGCTGCAGGGGCACAGTAGGCCCAGTGTGTCAGCAGTGTGAATGAGACTTGTAAATGCTCTGAAAAAAAGCCTGATTTGTGGCTTTTTAAATGGGCTGCTCCATCCAGCTACATCTGCAAGGGAATCCCAGCAATGGAGGGATACCGGTCTGAGGGGATCTGGGAATTCCTGAGCAAATGCAGGACATGGGATGGAGCAGCCCCACATTTTGGGCCAGGCTGGGAGCAGCTCTGCATGCAGGGACTGCAGTGCATGTGTCCAACAAACTGCAAGGGCCAGCCCTGCCCCATCCTGGGGAGCTCTGCCAGTGTGCCACTGACCCCATGGAAGTATCCCCAAGGGAAAAGGCTTGCTAGCCTGCAGTGTCCACCATGCCCTATGTTTCCAGCAGAGATAGCAAATTCTTGGGTCAGTGATGCCCTCAGGGCTCCCTGTGCAGAAACAAGGTGCTGCACACGTGTTCTGTATGTCCTGGGGGATTCTCTGAGCTCCAGGCAGATCTTTCCCTTCAGGAAGCATTGAGGCTGTGCCATTTTCCAGACAGCTCCCTTGGGCTGCCCAGCTTCCAGGGCTGTGTTGAGATGAAGGCAGGGCATGATGAACTCCTTTCATGCTATTGTCTCTTCTTGCCATCGTGCAGGGAAGGTGCACATTGCTGCAATTCAACAGCCACCCCTCCCTGTGTCACTGCCCCATGCTGGGCCCTGTGCCAAGCAGGGACACCCTTCACCCTGCTCAGCTGCGTGGGGTTGAACTTGGGGTCACACCAGGAGGGTGTCAAAGCTCCATTTTCTGTGAGTTCATTGCTGACCCCTGGGTGCTGATGGACACTCCCATGCCAGCAGCACCCGGCTGTTTGTGGGGCTGGTGCTGTGGGGGAGGCACTCAGCAAGCAGGGTGGGGACAGAAGGACACGGAGGGGGGCTGGTGCAGACTGCTGTGAACTGGTGTGGACTGGTATGCAGCAGGCAAGGGGAAAGCAAAGGGCAGAGCAAGGCAGAAGGAATGAGACTGGGGCCATGCCAAGACACAGGCTGTAAATGGGATGGCCATGAGGCGCTGGGACAGGGATGTGAGGGGACAGGCAGCACTGCTGGGTGCACAGGTGCTGGGCACTTGGGTGCAGGGGGAATAGAGCCAGCTCAGCCCAAGGCCCGGGGTGGGGCTGTAGATCCCTGCCTTTGTAAACATATCCAAGCAAAAAGGCATCTTTGTGTTCCAATGTCACATTCAGGGGCATTAATAGAACCTGGGCACCCCCACACACACCCCATGATGATGGGATGATGAAACCAGTTTCAACAGGTGGATGTTGAACTTCAGAGCCATGTGTCATTGTCCAAAGTGGCTTTGAGTTCCCTCCCTGCTCTGAAAAGGGATCTCTCCACCTCTGTTGCAACCAGTTCCCTGTTGTCACAGTAACACAAGCAAAACAAGTCAGACTGGTTTTCAACGAGGAAAAAAACTCCCACAAATGTTTTCATTAGTTTGCAATTAAAAAGTTTCAAACCAAACCCATAGTTCACAGGTCAAAAGTTTCCTCAGATATGAAGCAACAGAAGAGCCTCCAAGTCAAATTTTATTTTTCTCTTGTCCTCTAGACCTTGTTGTTGTCCAGGAACTTCAGACTTAAAATGGAAGCATTTTTTTGCCCCCAAGCTGGAAGAGGTAATTTGGCACCACTGTTTTCTAGGCACGTCTAATGTGTTGAAGACATCCCTTCCTGGGTTTAAACCCCTTTTCAATTAATTCATTCATGGTTTAACCTCCGTACAGCCACTCACTCAACCCCCGTGGTGGCACTGACCTGCCAGGCAGAGCTCCTGGAGCTGTGCCTGGGTGCAGCAAAGAGAAAAAGAGCAGCAAGGACTCACCCAATCACAAAATCACAGCAAACCCATCTTTATTAGTGACACCGTGGCAGTGTATGAGAGAGTAGCCATTCACCAAAAGCAGGAGTTGTTTGCCTCTGCTTATTGAGGATTTGATTCTGATCATCCAAAGAATTCTCCTACAGCCTGCTGGGCCCCCTCCAGGTTGTGTTTTGCAGGGGGATCAAAGGCTGTAGTAATTCCTGGCATGCCTCAGAATTCAGCAGCACCCTTCATTGCTCCTGAGCCGAGTTACTGTCCCCATTGCTCATTGCAAGTCAGAGAATGCATGAAAACATTAATTTGTACAGTGGTTTTAGGGGGAGAAACAGACTTAAATGGGTACACAGTAATTAAAATGACAGTTTCACACCCATGCTCCTTGGTCCTTGTTGATCACTTTTCCCCTGATACCAGTAACAACCCTGGACACATAAAGGTGCAGTCCAGGGATATTTTAGCCCTTTGAACCCAAACTATACTATGGTTTATAAAGCTGCATGGCTTTTTTTTTAAATTTTATTTTGGCCCCAGCATCAAACTGTACCCAGCCTGTAAGATATTGAAGGGAAACAGATTGTACCAGGATATTCCTTTCTCTGGCAGGCTCCTTGTCTTCATCACCAAGATCCCACATAAAAAGCTCTTGTTTAGAGGCTATACATGAAAAAACGAAACCCAAACCCAGCCTGGAGACGGCAGTCGTTGTTCCTGGGATTGTTCAGGCTCTCAGGATGATTTCCATCGCAGGAGTGAGAACACTTCATGGATCACATAAACCAGGGTGGCCACGAATGCAAATACCTGTGATGGAAAAACACACCAGGCAGTCAACTTCCTGCTGCACGGTGCCACTCCAGCACCCAGCGCACATCTCATGATGTGCCACGCGTTTGGGGACATCCATGCGTGGTGAGACAGTGACCAGCCTCTCTCCCCCCTCCCCAAATTGTTGGTGCTAATAAGGATTTGCACTTGAGGCCACTCCAGAGCCACCTGGAGCTGTTCCTTGCCCTGCTGGCAGGCACTCACCACGGCAGCAATGTTCTCCCTGTACTCCTGTGCCAGGATTGTCAAGCCAAGGAGGTACGTCGTGTAGGCTTCCAGCACCGCGGCACTGAGGTAGAACAGCGCTGCTGTCCCGTGGCAGATGACATCCTAAGGAACAAGGGTCACACTGTCACCTCCGAGGGAGTCACAGTGCCCACACAACCATCCCCAGCCTGCAGTTTGGAGAGCAGCAGCTCTGCAGGGCCAGGCAGGGGAGGCCCTGGGGTTTGTCACAGGCACGTACCAAGGTGACCCAGCAGCTGCCGCCGCCTCCGTGAGCCCCACAGAAGTAGAGGCACAGGAGGGAGAAGGACATGACGAAGCAGTACACGGAGACAAACATCACCCAGCCCTGCAGCATGGAGTCTAGGACCTTCGAGGATGCCACCAGGATCCACACAAGGCCCCCAAAGATCTGCAAGTCAAAGAGGGGAACAGGGTGAGTGTGGGATAAAATTACTTGCCCAGAGCAGAGCCAAAAGCCAGGCTCACCTCTGGCACTGCACATGGCAACAGCCCATGAGTTCTTCCCAGACTCCACTTGAAACTGGGCATTCAGCTGGGAGCATCTGCCACTGATCCTGACCCTAAAAATTCCTCACTGTTGCCCTGACTCCTGGTGTCACTGCCACTCACACCCTCCATACAGCAGTGTGCTCAGGAGACTGATTCAGACCCTTCTGAGGGCTGGATTTAATGAACAGGGAGACTGATTTGGGACAGGTGTGTTTGCTGCACACCCAGCATGTCAGATCCCTGCCAGGAGCAGTGTCGAGTCCAGCTCATCTGCACAAACAGCACTGACACCTGCCCTCACATGCAAACATCACTCTGAAAGGAAAGAACAGGCTGAGGAGAGGTTTGACTCTCTGGGTAGGGGAAATGAGCCTGAGGCTCCCAGCCCCTGCTTGGGAAAGGAAGCTTGTATTTCAGCTCCAGCTCTTTGGGTCGTCCTTCACTGGCTACACCAGAGCTGTATCTGGTCCCAGCTGCTGGTGTGGGAGCAGGTGGGACCTTCTCAGCCAGCCTTGGGGGTTTGCCATGGGTGTTCTGGTTGTACACAGGGATAGCTATGTCTAGGCTCCATCCCTTCACCAGCAGACTCCTGCACAAGAGGATGGGAGCATGATGTTTAGTGTTGTGGAATATCTGGAGTGCAAGTGGTGCCTTGCACTGAAATGCTCTCAGTAGCTTTTCTGTGCCACTAATCAGCCCAGTTGTTTCTTGGACCTGTGCAAAGTTTAGTCTGTGCAGCATGCTGTGATAAGGAGCTCCACTGCTGAATCCACAATGTGGACCAGAGCTGTAGTGGCAACCTGTCCCTCACCACCGTGCAAAGTTTAGCCTGTGCAGCATGCTGTGATAAGGAGCTCCACTGCTGAATCCACAATGTGGACCAGAGCTGTAGTGGCAACCTATCCCTCACCACCAGCCAGTGTGGGACTCAGAGCCTTGCTGGCTCTAAGGTCATTCTGATCCTTGTATGGCCAATGTATCCCAGTCAGTATCCAAGTGCCAGCTCATACTCATTCCATTTCCATGGCATTTCCATTTCGTACCAGGCACTTTGCAAGTGGAAAGAAAGTTTCTGATTTATGATAACTCAGAAAATGTTACATCATTTGTGTCACCCTACAGTTGTAGGTTAAGTTCGTTGGTGCCATTATGCAAATTCCCACATTAACATCAATTATGTGGTGAAGATGTGGCAAAGACCTGAGAGAAAATGGGTCTTCCTTCCAAAGTGCTGCTGCTCTGATCCCTTTTGTAATAGCCAAAGGCTGACACTTGAACACTAATCCATTCCTTCTAATCACTCGTGCTGAGGAAATGAGTGTGTTGCAGCTAAAAATCCTGGGCGAAAGCATTATGGCTGCTCCATTAAAATCAAGGACAAATTATGGTGAGATACAAGGCTGGGGAAAGAAGTATCACAGCTCACTTCCTACCACTCACCATCTCTCTCTCCTTCCAGCAGGCTCTGGTTACTCACTCAGAAAAGTCTCTTTGACATGATTTGATTATTGACTTTGGTTTTATGGTGAAGACTCATAAAAAGGAGGGAGGGATTGAGAGGCTTTCAGTAACTCACAGCACGATGTGGACAGCAGTCTATCCTTTAAATGGCTTTTACAAAGCACACATATCTGCTTTCAGCTGTTTTCAGCTTTTCCACATAGGTCTGGGTATCCATACATGCAGAAAGTTCTTCAGATTAAATAGATTACAAGAATTACTTCACAGATTAAAAGTGTTAACTCTTAATCAGCCCATGCCAATGTGGCAATCATCTGAGCTGCAAGGTAGGATCTTCTGAAAATTTCACAATCATTTTAGCATTTAAAATGCCAATTTTGCTTTTGTTTTGTTTTGTTACCATCTTGGCCCATGGTAGTCAAACTGAGATTCCACTGAGGAATGAGAAACTCTTTGTCCCTCTAAATGCTGTGATTCAAGGCAGCCACCTCCTTTGTACACAGCAGAGGTCACACAGCTGCACAGCCCAGAGTCTTCCTGGAGATGGAGAAATCCAGTCATGCAGCATTCCTCCTCCCTGGGTGGTTCCTGGGCCTTCAGGATGCACATTTCCAGGTCTTACCCAAACCCAAGGACAGGGTACTCATTTCAGCAAGCTGCCCTGCCAAATCCCCTGGAGACAGGGATTACAAACAAACAGTTCAAGGGGAATAAGCTTGCTGAGGCCAACAGCATGCTCAGCACCAGGGCTAACACAACTCAGTGGCAGGGGTGGCTGGCAAGTGTCTGCCCAGCCAAAACCTCCACAGGGACTTCTCATCCTCCTTCATGTAGCTGCAGGAAACCTGGACCTTCTCTCAGGCAGGGGCCAGGTCTGCAGAGCAGACAAACAAAGCCTTTCTCTACCATCTCCTTCGCTACACTGTCAGCACCAGGAGAACGAAGGAAATGCTGTAAAGCTGACCAAGCTGGGTGACAGGAAAGGATTTGGCAGCAAATGACAAATTTTTATCATGAAACAATCTGAATGCCAACCTACAAAACTCAGAGCTTTCAATGCTGCACCAAAGCACTCAGAATTTGGAAAAAAGCCTCCCAAGCTCTTGTGAGAAGAGCACGTTTCTTGAGTGGGGCAGAGGACACTGGGAAAAGGTTCAAGTGGAGACTTTGTATCTTCCATTTTATAACCTCTGCTCAGAGCAAATGCTTTCAACCACATGGGTCAAATCCATTGAGATTATGATCTTCTGCTCAATGAAGTTAGGATGTGGAAAGAAGTTACAAGGTGTTTGCTTACCCTTGGCTCACCCACACGCCCAGGTCCAGCATCCACCTCCACGCCTGCGGCTCGGGAATGCTGGATGGAGCAGCACAGCCTTGGCTGCCCGGGCTCTTGGCTGCTGCAAACAATTCCCTCTGCTCGCCCTAATCCCCTGCTCCAAGCGAGCTGCTCATCCTCTGCCTGCACTACCCACTCAAATCGCTGCTTAATGAACCAGCTCTGCTTGGCAACCTACCTGAAACCCATCAGCAACCCCTGCCGGCTTTTTGGGCAGGAAATGACAACGTTTTTAAAGGCACCAGAAAAATCCCACTGCAGACTAAAGGAGACCTTCAGAGGCTCATGCCCTGTGTAGTTTTCTGCAAGGATGAGCTGCCCCCAGCCCCTTGTGGCTCAGGGACCAGGCATGGTATTTGGGGACAAGTGTCACCCCTCAGACACCTGCAGCATAACCTGTGCTGAGTGCCCAAGCAAGCACCCTCAGCCCTCCCCCAGGGAAAAGTCAGCACTCACGATTTCAGGGATGAAGAGCACATCTGGGAAGGTCGTCAGGACGGCCAGGCCGCTGGGCAAAATGCTGGTGGAAGTTGAGGAGGACATTGGAAGCCTCTGGCACGGTGATTACTGGCCACTCTGCTCCTCACTCTGCTCCTCAAATGCAGCCTCCTCACCTCTCCCTCTCTCTTCCTCCTTTCGTCCCCTTCCTGCTTTCGTTTCTTCCTCCTTCCTCCCCTTCCCGCCCTCGTTTCTTTCCTCCCTGCTTCCTGCCGACAGATGAAGACAGCTGTGAGTGGCACAGGTGTGGCCAAACCCTGTGACCTGCAGTCACATGGGAGATGCAGGAGCAGCCCCTAAGCGCTGGGAGCAGAGCCCAGCCGTCCCTGCACAGGCTGAGCATGCCAGGCAGGTCCCTGGGCAGGGCCGAGTGGCACTGGGGTGACAGCTGAGGGCAGCAGGGGACACCTGTGCTCATCTACCTGGACAGCCTGGCGTCCCCTTCTATTGGCACAGTGAGCCAGCGTGGCCCCCACACACCTGAGGTGGTCACAGTAGAGGACATGAGGGTGGCTGGTGGCCGAGGCAGGCCTGGATGTGGCATGGGGCAAACAGTGGTACCTGGAAATGTCCCACAGACATCCAGGGATGAGGGCAATCAAACTGCAGGGCAAACCACCTCTATCATCACAGAAGGAGACTGGAAATGCCAAAGTAACACAAATGACCTAAAATGATGAGATTTCCCTCAAACAGTTTCACTTTTTAAATTTTTCCTTTCTGTCTGTAGTCCACAGGAGCAAGTAATTCCCCTTCTTCTTCATATGGAACATTTACTCCTTTTTAACACACTTGGGCACACAGCAAAAACCACAGAACTCCAGCTGAGGCCACAAAGTGCAAAGAAAGGACTTTCTTTGAGAAAGGAAGACAGTGTAAAAACTGCCCCCTGGAGAAAGCAGTGAGGCAGATGAGTGGATGAGGCTGCAACATCAGAAAAATTGGGAAAATGCTTTTAATAAGCAGATTAAATGAGGGGCAGGGTTACATGGTAGAGCAAGCCACAAGAACCACAAGTGCTGCTGGAGCAGAGAAAGGGTGGGATGGATGCTTCTTACCCAGACCTTGAGCTCTGTTGTTTCCAATCTATTGAAGAAAAAAAAAAGGTAGATAATGCCATCTTTTTTTCTGAAGGCCTTTTCTCACTTAAATGCAGAGTCCGTGCTGACCTTCACAGCCTCTTCAAAGGTGTTTTTGCTGCATCCACCTGATTTCCCACTTCTCTAGTGAGATTCCATTTGCTCTAAGGTGACAGACACAACTACACCTAATGGATGAAAACTTGGATATGAGGCAGACCTAGAAGCCAGTCAGCAAAGAGGGAGAGCTGGGAGCAGTGGAAATGCAGGCATTGGAGCTGGAGATACAGACACAGCTCCAGAGGGGTCTCTGTAAGGGACAGAGATGAAACTCTCCTGTTCCTGGAACATGGGACTGGTGTGAGGAACAAGCAACTGCATTATGAGGGGCAGGGGCACTGATGCTGTTCCATTTGGAAGGGCTGGAACAGCTTTAAAAAACTCCTTTTTCTCTTATTAACAATTTTTTGGTGAAGGATTAAAACCCAGAGTTTAGTAGAACACTGGGTTCAGTGGTGAAGAATGCTGAGACCAGCTTGACCAAACTCTCATAAATTAGGCCCCTCATGAGGGTGCTCCTCTTGACTGAGGTGGGCATCAACAGGGATATGGAACAGCCTGGTAGGGAAGTGAGAGACTGAAGTTTTGAGCAGAAATGAGAGCTGGTAACATCCAACTCAAACACAGAATCTAGAAGTTGCAGGACAATCAATCTCTTCACACTAGAAAGATCAGTCCCAGTTTTCACAGTGTATCTCCTTTAGATGCCTGGATATCCTTCCCTTGGGTGGGAACACCCCTCAGGGACACCTCTGGAAGCCGAGTGAGAGACTTGCCTGTGGTCAGTGACATGGGTGAGTAACATCAATCTCTATTTGTTATGTTATTGGTGCAATAAATAGAGCACTGTATTAGCATCTTCATTGTGTAGTAAATAATCCTGATCAGATTGCCATTTTGCCAGTTTGCATTTTTATCTTCTTACATTTTCACCTAATCATTCTCAATTTAAATAAAGCAGTCATTTATTCATCCTTGTCAGGTGCTGGCCACCTGAATGAAAAGGATGACATGACAGGTTTCCCTAGGGAACCACTAAGAGCTTTCTGTTCTGGAAAGGTTTCTCTTAACAAGATCCCTGGACATGCACAGTTTTGGAGCTGATATCCAAATACTGGAGGTGAGCTCCAGAAAGAGCATGAGGATGCCTTTATTTTCTAAGGAAAGCACCTCACCCCATCACTGGTGGTGCAGGAGATGCTGCCCCAGGGAGGTACAAACCAGTAACAGCTCTCTCTTGAGAGAACTTGTGTCAGAGCAGTCCCTGGTGGATGTATTCAACACAGGAGGTAGCATCCAAATTTTAGTGCAGAGCTACTGGGAGTGGATCGCTCCCATGCAAGAAGTGCCCTGAAAGAAAGTGGGCCTTTACCTCCTCACTTGCACCAGGAACACTGGGGATAGCTACTTGCCTTCCAAAACCAATGTATTTCCTTTTGTCCAGGCATATTTTGCCAGTAGGGTCCAGACACTTTTGGCTTCAGATCCACCCTTTGCTTTCCTGAGGCAGCATCACAGTACACTTAACTGTCTAGGAAGTGCACAGGGATATGGAGTGGAGTTCTGAATGGTGACAGTGGGAAGGTAAAAGCCAACATCTTTTTTGTTCTGGCACCTTCAGTGGGAGCAATTAGTGGACGGCTTCAGGTTTGGATCCTGAAGGATCACCTCAGTGCAGCTTACAGACTACAAATGAAAGGTATAGCCCAATACTGGCTCTTTCTTCCAGGACCTTCCCTGTGGGAGCAGCTGCTGTGTCTTTTTTTCATTTTGGATAGATTCTGTGAGAGAATCTGAGGGCACACACAGCAAAAAGAAAGAACAAAGACCTGCATATGGTGCAGTTTACAGGCTGCAAGAGGAAGGGCAAGGCCAGGGCTGGCTTTTATTTCTCTAAGAACTCTATGCAAGCAGTTGCTGGCTGTTTAAAGCTTTGAAGGTGGGCTCTGGGAGGTTGATAGGATAGATGCAGCTGAGAAGAAAAATGCAAATCTCCAGGATGAAGGGTGTAATTCCAGGGATGTGAGACAAATGTGGAGCCAGCAAGAGTTTCTTCAGCTGGCAGCTGTCATGACCAAGACCTTTACTGCATGTTTACAGTTAAGGTACAGGATCTGACTGAAGATAGGTGAAGGCCCAGTTATTTGGAGAAATTTTGGAAGTAGCATCCAAACTTCCTAGGTAGAAATTGCCACTGCATATTGTAACACACGAGCTCTATCATGCCCAGCTCCCACCCCATCCAGCTACATACACACATACATATAGTTATATATATATTTATATATATAGTTATATATAAATACATATATATATACAAAAGCACAGGCATCATTTCCATAGTCAATGGCTGTCCCTCCAAGGTGTCTGTAGAGTTTCAGAGTCTTCATTTAGTCCATTATTGAGTTCTATCCATCCAAGATGTTTTCCAGGGCAGCAGAGCTGGTGTGCTGTTGGCTGGTTGTTGCATCAGGAGCTCAGGACTGGTGCACTGGAGCAGCCCATACTCACTGCCCAAGGGAATTATGGCATACAGTGGGAGTGTCACTCAGCAACCAGCACTAGAAATGCAGAGCCCAGTTTTTGGATAGGCCAAAAGGAAATATTCCAAAATCAAGAGAGAAATTCTTCCTCCCCTACTACAGCTCACACATCTCTGGATTAAAATTCCGTAGCAGTCCTTTGGCTGGAGCAAAGCCATCTCGGCCCTGGACCACAGTGCTGGTCTCCAACAAGCACTCCAAAGCACTCAAAGTTTCCCGTGCCAGATCCCAAATTCCTGCTCTTTGGCTCCCTCTATCCCGTCTGCAATGCCAGTGGCTGTGGCAGAAAAGCTGCTCGGCGTGGCCAAGCTGTGAGCTCAGCTCCAAGAACTGGCACAGCAGGAGAGCTGCTGAAGCTCCTCTGGTTGGAGGAAGTCACACAACAGGTTGGAGGAAGCTGACACAACTTACTCAGAAAAAAGGGAGTCAGCAAGAGAACACCGACACTGACACTGCTCAAAACCATCCTGGTAAAATCATCACAGTGGGTAGATTTATTTCCACCCCCACTCTCCTAAAACAGAACAGGCAAGTGCTATTCCCTGAGCACTGATGGCTGAGAAATAAGAATTTAAGGGTGCCTAAACCCTCCAGAGCATCTAATTGGGATTAGTCTGAGAGGGTGCTTCACACAGCACAGCTTCTAAACCCCCTTCACACAGCGCAGGGGTCACGCTCAGCATCTCTGTGGATGCACTGCCCAGCTTTCACAAGCAGGGACACAAACTCTGCTAGGAGTTGAGTGTCAGCTGGAAAAACCCTCAAGACCTTTCAAGAGGATCCCAGAAGGTACACAAATGAGGAAAAAAAAATAAGAAAAAATACATGTAAGAATTAATCACATAGGCAGGAATGTACCAAGTAACAGCCATAGATTCCTGATGCCAAGATTCTGATTCAGTGCCCCCTCCCCTTCTCAAAAACACAGCTCACACACTTCCAGTTTTGGTTTAGGGTTGTTTTGCAGTTTTGTTTGAGTTTCTTTTTAATAAAAGAAGGCTTCCAGATACCTAATTGCTATTGTGCTGTTTGTGCAAGACAAACAAACTTTAAATGCTAAAATGCACAAGTCAAAACAAGCTGTTTCAAACTGCTCAACAGTGCAGGCTCAAGCACTTATTTGCAATGGCTTTACTCTTTGTACAATCAGTTCTATATGTAGCAATGACTGTATATAAAGAATATAGTACATACTATTGTTTTCATTGTCAATTTACAAGAGAAAAAAAATAAATATTTTCCATTCTTATTGTACATTAACACCTCAGTAGAAAGTTACAGCTGTTGTGTTGGCATGACCTGCAATGTCAGGAGGAGAAGGGACATGCATACTTATCTATTAAGAACTCTAAACTATGACTTTGTAATAAATTACAGAGGATAGATACCAGCCAACAGAATACTGATTATCTGAATTCAGTACATTTGTGATTCTTGCTCCATGGTAAAAGCCAAAAATCTCGCAAAATACAAAACCCAGTAGCTTGCATTATGTAAGTAAGACAAACCACGTACGGTACAGCCTCCTCTCCAAATATTTGTGAATAACAGGCTTGTGGTTTCTCAGGCAAAGGAGATTAAGTTGTTGAGTTGGTCCTTGCACCCTTCACACATAACTAGCACCATAAAGATGCAAGGACCTCAGCAAACACCTAAATTTCATGCTTAATAGATAAAGCATGCATTTTGTAGAGTTTGTGCAGGGTACATACTCTGTTCATTAAGGTTACTGTGCAAAAAAGATTCTCGACCACTGAAGATGTTTCTGTAATTCTGGTAAGATTATTAGCAACATTAATTTTAAAGTCTAGCAGGCCTGTGTGCGATTAATGAAAAACCTGCACTCATGGCTCCCCTGATTGCTGTGCAGGGGCACTGTACCACTGAACTGAGAGCTGAGGAAACAAAGGCAGCAGCCTGAATGTCCAATGAAGTGGGGAAAAATGAGCTGCAGCTTGCTAAAAAATATAAAAACTCTTTTAAAATGGCACAAAGCTTTGTACAGGTGGATCTACCAGTGCAAATACATATACATGAGGTACCAATTAGTTCAGATCTTTTTAAAGACCAGGTCTATTCATATGTATCTTAAAATCACTCTCAATTTCCTGCTGTCAGATAAATGCTACAGCTTGTCAGCCTGTAAGTAAAACCAAAATCAAAACAATTTTTCAGCATATTCAATATCGGATTATTGTAATTTCTCTACAATTTAGTTTCTGAACTATCACTACTGAGACTGCTTAATTAGTTTTTGGGGTTTTTTTAAAAGCACTAGCCATAATTTTCTTTTTCAAGATTTCAGATGATTTGAGGAAAAAAGTTAAAACTGTATATGTAAATTGGAACAATAATTGTCTGAGCATTTTAACATTGTTTGAAGTTTTACTAAGTACGGGTTTGGAAGGAGGAACACAGTTATTGCTATTTGAAGACTTTAAATTAAAACAAACCAACCTGAAAGCATAGACAGAACTATTCCAGTGGTGAAAATTCTATAGATACAAAACAGCATTCTGTCTAAAATTAGTCCTTTTGCATGTGAACACTCTTCAAGTTATCTACACCTTTCTCTTCCAGGTAACTATGATGGCATTTACATGGAGATATGGATTTGAAGTGGCTAACTGAGGGGCACACACAGCTTTTCAACTCTGGCAGCTCATTCTTGAGACGTTCCAGCTGCTCCACCTGGAATATATTTGGTTGTTCAGGATTTGAGTCGTATATCCTGGATAAAAGAGAAAAGAAAAAACACTGATCAGTATAAACTAGCAGTCCACAGAAATGTACACCAGATGAAGCACCTGGGGTTTTTCCTTAACAGAGCAAAATTAGGTCCCAAAGACAGTTTGTTTGGGGTTAGTACCCTAAGTTTTGCTCATCATCTCACAATATAAAATGGTATTCCCTTTACACAGACCAGTTAGTGTTTCATTGGATATTCTAAAAACCTACTGGAATGTACTCAACTCAGTCTCCTGACAAATGTGATTTGACAGGTGGCACAAAGCAGTGACAGAAGAGCAGGGTTCCAGGCTTCAAAGTTCAAAGTATAAGAAATTTCAGAGCCCTGAGATTATCTGAACAGACTGTGATGTGCTGCTTGCACATAATACTGCACTGAGTGTATACTTATTGTTTCCCTAAGTATTTCACCTCCCCCCAGTTCAGAACTTCTTTGTTTTCAAATTATCATCATTACCACAATATTAGGCAAAGAGTGAAAAATAGAACATCTGACCTCTCTCCAAACCTAATGCAAATTAACCATCCACACTACTTTAACCAGCCTATCCTCTTTTCACCTCCTCATTTTCACACATGTACACAAAGCTGCAGGATTTGAAATGTCAACATCATACCAGATTGTCCAAATCCAAACCACATTTTGAGCAACAGTGTAAGTGCTGAGCACAACTCAAACACTACTCTGGAGTAATTCACTACAAAGAAAAAGCATTGGTGTTCCTGTAACCTAACACTGGCACAACATCTACTGTAACAAGGATATACCTTGATTTCCCAACATTTATTTCTAATATCAGCATGCTTATATCCAGAGTTTTAGTCCTAGCACCCAGCTGCTCTCACTTTTAGTTGTTGCACATATACAGTTCCAGGTATTGCAGGTCTCCAGGTTAATCTCCTTAAAATGAAAACTTCTGCAAGAAATTACCATGGCCTTGCCTTAGTCTTTAATAATGTTCACACTTCACTTAGGATTCCTTCAAGAAAATAGTTTGCTTTTATTTCATCATCCTTTGTCTCTCACACATTTTCAAGTTATACCCCAAAGGAACCAATGCTACTAACAAAGCAATCCAGTGCTGATGTGAGAGAGTGCAAGGTGCTTTTACCCTGACAGGACAACTTGTGAACAGCTAGCAACTCCCAGACAGCAAAAACAACATGCAGCTCAAAGATGGGTGCAATAATGGCATTCAAGTGAGGAAACACTTCCACAGGAAATGTCTATATGGATCACAGTAAGGTCAAGGACAATTTCTGTTAAGAAACTTCTAGAAGTGAGGATAGATGCTGTCCAGTTTGATGAAATTCGAACAGAAGGCATAGCACTTAAATTGCACAGCACTTATAATCCAATACAGGCCTAAGACACGACCCAAATTTACCCAGTGGAACCTTTCTGCAAAATAACAGCTCTATCTTCCTTCCTATGCTTTCTTCAGTTGAGTCAGTTGACACCTTCTGAATTTCCCTGTGAATTCCAGAAAAAACACTGAAACTTGAGGATAGTTTTCTAAATAAAATACACATCAGGAACTAAGACTGAAGTCCTTCCCATCAGTCAGACAGTAGAAAGCAAAAGCATGGTTCTTCTGAGCCCCTTGCTCCTAGAACATGGCTAAGCATGTTTCTAAGCAGCTTCTGGGAAGCATTTTGATATTAGCTCTTTAGTACAACAAGTATGAACTCTTTAATTCCTGCTCCATCCTAAATTCTTTTCAACTGAGATTCTGGATGAATTCAACCCTCCAAGCTCCTTTCAAGCTGTCCACTAGAGCCAGTTCACTCCAATGTGATTATATGGTTTCTTTTAAACCAAAGGCAGACAAGACAACTCAAAGCAAAACTTCAGAATTTCTTGACCTTACTTTTTGTTTGGGTTCACAAAAGCACACCCCCAGCAACAGAGCTCCAGTACTTCTCTAACTATTTCCAACATCACTGTAAAGTTAAGGAATAAACTCTCATCTCTCTATCCTCCATTCTTCAACAGGACAATTATTTGTAAGCAACTATGCACCAAAGTTTCTTCATCCAACCCCCTATTAATAAGCAAGTCCCGCAGAAGACTGAGAAGTCCTTCAAACATTACTTTTTTAAGAAAGCATCTGCTACAAAAGACTTGCAGGACATTGCAGGGCCCTGCAGTGGGTGTAAAACTGATGTGTTTGGCTCCTGAAAGGTGTTTTGTAACCTCTGGAAATGCAGGCAAGATAGGAGACAGCAGCACTGGAATACTGTTTTTATGCTCAAAAGGTTTTCTGAAGCTTCTGATTAAAGCTTTTCACTTTTCTTGAGATCTCGAGGAAAACTTCAAGTTTACTTTGCAATTCACAAACCAGGGAAGACTTACACTGTCATTGAACATCCTAATTCAAACACTGAGTAGATTATAAATCAACTCATACTACACTTCCTCCACATGCTGTTATTTAAGTAACATGCAGTTTCAGGCAAACAGGGCAGCCCAGATTTCAGCAGTCTTCTGCTTGTGAGAAGTGTTTAAAATGCTTTTGATTTGATTGCCAGCTGAATTTGTGTAAATGTTGTGAAGTTACTCATACCAACCAAGCACAGCTTCTGCCTGCAAATGCAACATGCAGCCTAAAGAAATGTAGTGCTTGGACAAAGCTCTCATGGAAAAGCTCTCAGCAAGTTTGGGAAATACTGATTTAGTATTTTTATGCAGTTCTGTGTATTATTCAACGAAAAAAATTCAGATAATGTAAGGTGAATGAGAAAAGATGATGCAAGTGTAAGCTAGCACCCACTCCCTCTCCACATTGGTACTTAATATACAGCCAGCAGGTGTAAAAACACAAGGCTGCATTGTTCTAACTGAATTAAGTATATTCAAATACAGAAATATTTTCTGGACTGTTTACAAAGCCTGTCCAGGAGAAAAACACCAATCACGCCAGAAATTCTGCTTTAAAAATCAGCATCTAAATGAAGTCAGAGAATTTCAGAATAGGTTGAAATTTCTCCTCTAACTAAAATCTAAACATCAGACTAATAAAGCATTTTAAGGATGACATTTCTGTGCAGACAGAAGATACCCAGTCATGCACATAGAGTACTTTCCTGTATAGGAGCCCAAATAAAAGCCTGAAGGCAGACATGTCACCTTTCTGGAGAGGCTGCCCTTTTAATTCAAATAACTTAATTAAACACTGAGATGAATGGTAGTTGAACATAGAAAATAGGAGATGATCATCCCAGCATCCCAGAACATCTGTTTGGACTAATGCCTTTGGTTATATGTAATTATCTGCAGCCCAAGTGGAGAAAGGCCTGGATGGGGTGAGGGAGTGCATCTGTGTTCCTTCCTCTGCCCCAGTGAGAACAGCCTTTTAATATTTTTGGCATTTGTAAGCTTCTCAGATTTAGTCTTGCGGTTTTTCTTCATGCAAAGCAAAGCCAGACCCCCTACCTGCATTTTTTTTTTGCCCAGTGCTTGGTATCACCAACTTTTGGTATTCAGGACACAGTTTTTCTGCCATCTTCACAACTGGCTACAGTGTTTTGGTCAATTCTACATGGATAATTAAAGTTTGGAAAAGAAATAGCTTACAGAAATAATCTCTATGCACACAGTTCATAACCTCAGAAATAATTACTGCACACAGTAACTCAGCACCACATACAAGCAACCTAAAATTCACTCAAATTTCTCTATTCACTTTCAAGACTATTCAGATAATTAGCACTTAATATGGTGAAAGTAAAGGTCCAGTAGATAGCACTACAAAATACCCTATTTGATAAGTATCTGGACTTGGCCATAAATCCAGACACCACAGAAGCAGCACCATCTTCATTCAGCCCTGGAAATATTCTGGAATTTGAAGACACAGTGATACCATGAACTGGCTTTACACTGAAACAGATTACTGTAGTCACAATCCCTGCTTATTTCTAGATCTTGGAACAGTCCTGTACATCTCTCTCTCTCGAGTCCTGCTTTTTAAATTTATTTCTATTATTTTTCAAACAGTACAGAATATGGATACTGACACCATAGATATATTTAAACTGTTCTATCAACTTCAAGTCTCAAATGATCTGAAAGACTGGCTCTTTACCCAGCAGATCCAGCTGTGAGTGGAAACATTTGCTGCCAGGTTTTACATTCCTACATTCCAGGACTTGCAGGTACCAACTGCATTTCAAAAGGTCCACCTCGAGACATCTAATGCAACTTTCAGAAACTGTTATATCCCTAACCTAAGATTGAATTCAATTTTATTCACAATTAGTAAAACTCAAAATTAATTAAAAATTGCAAAGGGACATCCCATTGTTTTCTTTGGCCTACAGAGAAAAAAAGGGAAATAATATTTAGAAATTACACTTAACAAGCCTGCAATAACAGCACAGGAGTTAATACTAATTTTGGGGGTCCTCTCCAAAAAAAGGGAAGATGTTGAAGTGGAGGTGATAGAGGAGGCAGGCAGCAAGGGGAGAGATGAACAGTATTAAGAATCCAGATGATCTAAACAGTGAAGAAAGGTTAAGAAATTTTTGTTCAGTTAAATCCACAAGGGAATTCAGCCCTCCAATGAATTGGCTGGTTATCAAAAAGTGAGAGAAAAGGTATTCTGCTGTCCTACTACAACTTAAAACACACCAAACAGAACGATAGGACACATAAGGTGACATGTAGCTGACTTGCAGCCTCAACATAAATGCCACAACATTTAAGTAGTGTGGAGTACTGTCCTGGGTTGATGCTAAATTGTATCCCCATTCATCTGTTTCGCTCAGAAATAAGTGTTGTACCTTTAAAAATTGGATCTGAGAGTGAAGAAGACACACTGGAATTCCTGAGGCAGTTGTTTTCAAAACATGAAGATAAGGGTCTGCAGTTTTTTCGGACTCACACAGCCTGTGCTTTTAGCAGGGTGTGGACAGCACAAGAGAGCTCTCCTTTGCTTTTTGTTAGTTTTTTTGCTAGCCGAGGCAGAGAAGTTCTCCGAACTGCGTTTTTTCCTTTTCTTGAACCTTTTTTTTTTNAGTGTGGAGTACCTAAAGCAATAAAAGCAACATGAAGTCAGAAATTAGGCTGTCACCTGCTTTACTGGTTTACCATAGCAGTGAGTATCTACTGCACAAGGAGTGATTAACAACTCTGGAAGACTGGATCAGTAGACATGAGATGAAGAGACATTTTATGAACATTTTATGCAGCAGTGGTTGATTAAAACACCCCATCAATAATGTACAACTTTGACTTATGCATATAACAGAATAAATTTCATTACCCTACGACTGCACACTACGTAGTTAGAGGATTGTTTCCCCTGCATTCTTGTCCAGAGGAATTTTTCACTGACTAAAGGGGGCCCCAATCCTGAGCTTTAGCAGAGGTGCAACACACAGCACTGCAGTAGCAGGAGAGAGGATTTACTGTGTCCATGTCTTCAGTCTGAAGCTGATCCCCAGTGTAAAAACCTAATTATTCATTTTTTTACTGCCAATGTATAGAAGATATTCTGTACAGCACAAGGAGTGACACCTCTGGAAAACCTGAGAAGCAATGGACCTGTCACTGTGAAGCAACTGACAACAGATTGAAAAGAGTTAAATATCTTCTTTTAAACTGAGAGACTAGAACTCTAAGGAGAAAACATATTAGATTTCTTGCCCCTAGATAGGATTAAATTGCCTCTCAGTTTTCACTTTATAAAACAGCTTACAGAAATAATCTGAACCTTTGGCAATTACTGATACTTTTTTTTTTTTTTGGGGGGGGACAGGTTTCAGGTAAAACAATATACAAAGCAATACTTTTGCTAAAGCAGAAGGTTTGAAAGTCTTCCGTAATTTGAAACTTCAGTTACATTTAATGCTTTCCCAATTAATTTCTTACCTACCCAAAATTCTAGTTTAATACAGCTATTCAAATTAAACTTTATCTTATAACGATGAATTTCTCATCTTCAGAGAGGAAAGAGCTGAAACTTGGGGTTTTTGTAAGCAACCAAATAACATAACACTTTTGTTCAAATATTTAACACAGTATTCTGATGTCTCTACCTCAATTTTTGGATGTAACAGCTACTTTCTGAAATAACTAATTTGGCAGTTTGCCCTGGAGTCACTCCAAGCTCATTTTAATAGGAAAAATGTGAATTCACAGCTTTGAAACACAATAGAATGTTAACTACTCCCACAGCTTAATGTAGAATGCTGAAACTTTCAGTTAAACAATTAAATATATTTTTCCTCACCATAACTTAAAAATTACTATAATAGATACTAGTATCACCTTAAACGTGTCTCCCATGCACTAGTTCCTTAAAGAATCAAATTACATTTACATTAATCTCAGGAAAAACAGAAGTTATTTTGCTTCATATACACAGCTGAAAGAGTGGGAACTGGTGTTAGACTCGCTCTTGATCTGGGTTTAAGGGGCCTTTGTACTTTCTGTACCCAGTCAGACAAGAAGCAACATGAAATTTCACAACAATTAATTTACAGCAGTTTCCAAGCTTGATGATGGGTAGCAATTATTATTTTTAAAAGCCACAATTAAGTACCTGTCATATATTAACCCATGAACACCATATTCTTTCAACTTCTTCCTGTTATCCGGGTCATTTGCATCATCACCCCATGAAAAAATAACCAGGCCTTTGGATATGGCCTGTGTAATAAACTCTGGATTCCTCAGCAGGTCTTCAGAATGCACATTAATTCCCTGAAACACAAAAGACTTTAATCAAAATCCACGTTTCTGAAACACTTACATCAGCTTTTTTAATCTTTTGACACTAGCAGCTCCTTACCATTTCATCCATAATAATAAAAAATTATTTAATACAATTAGAGGGTTTATTTACAGTGTTATTTTTTAAATATTATATTAAAGAATATTTGAAACAATGGACATTTTTTTGGCAGTTACCCAATATCAGTGTATTTCTTCTGTGAGGTTAATTGCAGTGTAAAGCATTAGTGCCCAAAATGATAGATTTGAAACAAGCAGTAATAATTTGGTTTGATTTTAACCTGTCAGCTTACCAGCAAGTTTTCAAACTGTGCAAAGTTAATGGCAATTGGAGTTGTGCGAGATCTGAGGTCCATAAGCTCTGGATAGAGTTTGGATACCCCTTGGGTGAGAAATAACACAGGATACTTGTTCTGCTTGTGCCGGATCCTGTCAGGAAAAAAGTCCGCAAGTAGCAAATGAAATAATAAAAGTGAAAAAATAAAAATTTCATCTCACTGTTTCAAGGGGAATTCCTCTTTTCTGCATGTTCTTCTAGTTCCTAGCTGGTACAAGGAGATGGTCCCACAGTTTAGCATCAAACTGTGTGACAAACTGCTCAAATGAGTCCTTTTGCCACTACTGGAGATGAACGCACAGGTTAAGGGAAGCCAGACTTGATGCCGAACTCAGCCCCACATCCTCAACATGTTTGTATGTAATCCCTGAAGGCCACTTAATGCTGTAATTTTCTTCTTAAATGCACAGATTCATTATAGGAATTTCTAAACATGGTTAATATACAGCCCCTAACCTTACTGATGCAATTTTCAAGCTGGATACTGTAACAAGATGATTTGTCCCTAAGTTAGACTAGCACACCCCTCGAGCATGACTGAAAGACTTTGGGATACCAGAAGAAACCCTGACCTTTATTGTTGTGATAAGAAAAAGTGAAGCATCCAGAAAGGCACCTGACAGAAATGTTCACTACAAATTTGCTCTCCTATTTTATTTTTTTGGCTCATTTCAGATAGCAAAGTGGTCTCATTTCAGTTCCCAACTATTCTGGCATCCAAATTTTATGTCTAAGCAAAATACCTGTTACTTATTTCCCTGTGTGTATTTTTAAATACAAAGTAAATTTTACCAAATAAAAATATATTTCAAAAACAAAGTACATTATTTCTCTCTTTTTAACTTACATTGTACAAATATCTGCGTGAAAAGAAGAAAACACAATTCTCCTCTCTCCAGCATTCATCAGAACAGTTTTCAGAATAATATCTAGGAAAAGGTTCATATCAAAGTAAGTTGACAAGTTGCCATCCCATTGCCCATCCTAGAAAAAGAAAACACAAGTCTGAGTTAAATTAATGCTTACTAAAGTTATATTAACCATCAATGGTCTTTCAGTCAACCCGGGCAAAGTGAGAATTCAGCTGGCCAGTTTGAACACAGAATCAATCCTTCAGTCTGTTACATGCTAGTTACAGCTCTCCAGGATTGACAGCCTGAGAGGTACAGCTGAATTCTCACAGCAATAAAATTCACTGAAAAATTCTCTGTCTCCCCATCCAAGGAAAACATCCCTAGGAAGCCTATTACAGCTTCAAAAACAAAAAGAAATTCCCTGAAGACCAGCAATTAAAGCAGCCACTCTCTGTTGCTATTTCTAGCACACTGACTTCCACCTCCCACTCTCCTTAGCTTCCTTCCCCCACTCCAGGCTCCAACCCCAGCCTTTACAACCCTTTCCCTCTGGACTGAGTGCTGCACAACCCAGCTGAGGCTGCAGCCCTGCTGACCAGCAGGAAGCAGCTGCTTGCATTATTGCACCATGTTGTAGCTGCTCCTGCTCTGGGCTAGGAGAGGCTGAATTTTCTGACACTTTCCTGCCTGCCCTGTTGGGCATCTGTTGTGAGCTGCTGACTTTAAAAAGGGTCTCCTACCAAAAGCAGTCTGAGCTGCATCATGAACTCCATGCTATAAATGCTTCTTATCATTTGAAGAATCAGTTTGTTCATTTCCTGGAGTGGTGCTACTTTACCCCCAGTTTAAAAATAATGCATTATTTAAAAAAAGGCACAAAACAAAAATTATGCCTTTGCAGCTCAAATTGTCACATCAAATTACAAGCTTCAGCATGAGAAGGTCAAAGAATCAAAGTAAATCACATGTATATTTACTTACCCTTTGCTGGGAGATCCACTTTATTTCTATGTTGAACCCAACATCTTTAGAAACAGACTCCAGGACCTGAAAAAAATTTTACTATGAAGAGACCCCACAGCAAAGGAGGACAACAAAGCACTATGAAGGTAACTGTTGGGAGAATACATTGGAATTTAATGCTAATGGTGTCTAACAATAGAATTAAAAATCCTAGGTTTTTTACATTTACACACATATACACCCATTTCTACTTCAATTTAAACTTAGTAAGTACATAAATGTGGATAAAAATCTTAAGGATAAGATTTTGACAAGGTACAAATGTAAATCAATTCCCTTAACACATGTAAGGAATGCCCCACCTATACTCCTAAAGAAAAAACATCTTTTCTTTCTTCAGAAAGTTCTTCTGAATGCAAAAAGCACCTTAAGCATGAAATCCAGGACCTTGCCATTGCGATGATAAAAATTCTTAAGTGAAATTCTTGTAAAGAATTATTTGAAAGGTGATTTCAATAGATGGAGCTAACACAAACCAGTCCTAAATGGAAACACACTGGAAATTCACTCAACATTTCTCAATATCTGGCTCTGAGAGATGGCCAAGAGACTGTGAGGAACTGCCAAAGGCCAGGTGTGGTTTCTTTCAAAATTAGAAACAATTGTCAATGCATTAACAGGCAATGCCCACACGTTAGCCAGCTGTAAAACTGAGTGCAAACCTTAGCTACACAGCTTGGGCTCAGGAATTCAAAAGCTTGAAATACACACAGACTGTTACTTGTAAGCACTAAAAACCCTCCAGTGTCCAACAATAAAACCCCTGTTCTCAGTTCCAGCATTGACACCAGAGGCCTAAACCCACAACTCACTATCCCTTGCTATGTGTGCAAATCTGAAAGTAAGACACAGGTTTAATGTTCCCCAATCATCTTGGCTCCATATTCACTACTTACTCTCTGCAGAGAAGGAAATGGCTGCGTCTCAAAAGCAGAGTTCTCTTCCTCTTTAAAAGATGCTGGAAAGAAATATAAAACACCAAATTAAAACAAACAGAAGCACAATCCCAGTAATGTCAGCAAGAAAAGGCTGGCTCAAAATTGTAATGAAATCAAGTTTCCCTTTTGATTACCTACACTTTTTCCTCTAACATTGACATACTCCCATGATGGTGCTGGCAATTCCTAGTTTGGAATTTAAAACCATGCCACAATACATATCAGAATGGCTTCTACCATCCCTCAGCACTTCACTCAGTGAACTACATTCACAATAAGTCTTGGCTATCAAGGCTTATTTGTTTTATTTCTTTTTTTAAATTTTATCTTTTCTTATACAGGTAGGATGTGTGAGATAATTCTCTGTCCCTACAAAGCAGATAATTAAGGCCAAAAATTCACAGCACTGATAAGACATCCTACAGCAGTTACCAAAGTTTTTGTCAGCAATTCTGAAGAGCTGAAGGTACAGCTGGAGAAGCATAAGATGGAAATATTAGTGGCAATTTTGCTATGATAATTTAGAAATATATATTGATCTATATATTTGTCTTCTACTTTTCTGCCCTTGCTTCTCAAGGGAGTAACTTCTGTTCAAATATTTCCTTCTCAGTAAAGAACTCTACAGCATGCACAAAATTAACTACATAAGCATTTAGAAATGCTCAGGACAAATGTGATTACAACAAGCAAATGCAACCACAGAATTTATATAATTACATGGTAACAAATCAATCCCAACACTCTTCCAAACTAGTACATACCATTGTGATCTTTTACTTTCAGGGCCGTCACGTGAGCCAGCTAAAGAGCACAAGAGCAACATTAACACTTCACCCTCATCTTCCTACACGTAAAATGTTAACTAATTTTGCTTGTAAATAGTTTTAAAGTTTTAAAGTCTATTATAGATGCAGTTTCAATAATTTGTAAAAGAATAAAAGACATACTAGTACGTATCACAATTTTCTTTCAAACTTTGTTTTAAAGATTTCAAGAAAAGCTCAAAACCAAACTGAAAACATGCTCACTGAAAATTCAGAAATCATGTTAAGGGTAGACCCATACAAACTATAATTCAACATCAAGATGTGAAGAAGTTTGAATATTACTCCCTCCTCTGTGTTTCAATTCAGTGCAGAGGACCGACCTGTTTTATATTAGTCACACATACTGAGCTAGAATCAGGCCAGACACAGCCAACTTCCTTGCTCCATTCAAACTCTCTCTCTACAAAAAGGAGCAGACCAAGTAATTTTAAATAAAAAGAATCATATGGTTCTTGAACCAGCCAGATGGTTTCCTTGACTGATGGCAGGTATCTCAGCAAGGTCTTCAGTAGTCTGCTCATCCCCTGACTTTTTTTATCTGGACAGGGCACTTCTGTTTGGAAGGCAGAGCAGTTCAACATAGTCCCTTCAACATTTGAAAATTAGACACCATATTTCTAGAGGATAAAAATAATGACATTTATCCAAGTTGTAAAAACAGTATAGAAGTATTTTTCTTGGAATTACCTAATTGTTCTGTTTGTACAATTTTTGAAATTGTACTCTCCCAAACCATCTGTGGTTACTCCCAAAACCTCCAAGTTTCATACACAATTTAAAATTCTACACACAGTGTATTGTACTAGCCAAGGTAACAGTACCTTTAATAACTGCAGCTGATCAAATGTGAGTTCTTTGACTGCAATCTCAAACAGTTCCAAAGGCTCCGTGTCCAGTTTCTTTGAAGAGAACCAACACATAATTAAGCATTGCTGAAAACAACAAAAAAGTCTACACACTTTTTTTATAGTAGCATTAAATGCAATTAATGTTTCCCATTTTATTCACAAGACAATACAGGCACTTAAAAGCATAAAACAGATGTCAATATGAAAAAAAACACAGGCTTTGGTCTTTTATGCAAGCCAGAGACTTTAAAGTTCTTTCTTCTCAAAACATTAGCATAATTATTCCATAAAAACTTGATTGGTTAATGTATTCATGAAAGATGTTTGCAAGTAAAGAAATGCAGTTAAAAATATTCCAAGGCAGTTCAGTTTACTGTTTATCCAATGTCTCAGAAATTAATAAAAAATGATAGAAGTCTTGGGGTAAAACTCACACACACAGATCACTCCCAAAATAAAGATCTGGTGTAAAAATATTCTGTCCATTTTTCACTTTCCCTCTTCATTAAGAAATTTTTACTGAGCAAGACAATACTGAGGGAAGATACACAAAATATTCATTCCTCTCTAAGTTCCATTTCCATAGCTGTTCAAAACCAAGATTCTTATAAAGTGCACTACTGCAATGGGTGTGGGAGTTTGAAGACACGAGACTCAGTGCCAAGAAGACAGAGCAGTGCAATCTCTCTCTGGATTCTCTGCCAGAACTAGGAGGGAAGATAACCACAACAAGACAGAATGCAAACATTCAGGATGGAGTATAAGAGAGCCCCATAGGCATCACTGAATACAGCAGAGTTGTCTGCTTTTTTTCTTCCAAATCTTAAGTCAGAAAACAGCCAAATAGTAACTAAAATGCGGGCCTGAAGAGTGCCAAACCATCTGAAATGCTGTTGCTACAACATCAAAAGGAAAAAACTCAACTTGCCTGCTCTACACAAAGTAATACTGCATATTTATTCCCATTCCATCTCTTGAGTCCCCAGAATTATTTCTACAAGAGCTTGACATTTTACATTTCTAGAATGGGCATATTTATACATAAAATACAGGTATTATCTTCTTTACCTTTTTCATGGCCATGCAACAGGTGAGATCATGGTATACTATGGGTACATGATCTTTAGAAAGATGTACATCAAATTCCACATATGCTGCTCCCTACAGAAAATTGAAAAAAACACAGAACAAAACAAAAGCCCATTAGCTACTTATGCACAAGGACTACAGAACTGCCTGCATTGCCAAGCATTCATAGGTCCTAGACATCGAGCAGAAGTTTAATACAATTGGCTGTTACCAGTTAAATCATGCTCAGCAATGGATTATGAATGATAAGAAAATTATATGGCAAGTTACCCTAATTATCATAATACAGACATACATACATATATATAGATATGTATCTATCTATATATAGATATGTATCTATCTATCTAGCTTAATCTTATAAACCCTCTAGTAAGATTCAAGTCTTGTGAACCTGGTCACAGAGAAAGACTAAGACAATGTTTTTAGACACAAATGTTTTAAATGTAGATGACTTGGAGGCATCTTCCTTCCTCCTCCCCACCACACCAAGAAACAAGGGATGGCTCCATATTGCCAAGGTTTTAGGGAGATATTCCATATAGGAACAAACTTCTGGAGTCACAGAAGTTCAGTGAGTAACACAGCAGCAGTGTGTTACAAGCTGTGCAAGAGCAGAAATAGCTGCATCCAGCATTCTCTGGCCCTTTTCAGCTGTAAGGTGATTTTTTGCTAGGCTTTAAAAAAGGAAGAAAGATCCAAAAGCTCTAAGTACAGCCTTTTGGAAAAGAGGGAGGGTCAGAAAGAAAGAGAAAGACAGCAACAGGTTTGGAGTTTTTTACTTATATTGACTGTTTGCAAGTCATTCCTTTGAAGGCCTCCAAGAATATAATTCATCAAATTATCACCCTGACACCCACTTTTTCAACCAGCACAGAGAGAAAATAGGACATGGGGTTTTTTCAGCCCTTTTCTCAGCAGAAGTATTTTCAGAGTGATGGCTTTCAGCCTTTTCAATCTGCAAACAGATGAAAGCACATCTCTGTGATGTGCTGATGAGTTCACAGCAAATTTCTGCCTCAATGCATATTTCTTGTGAACATTTTAAAAGCTGTCTATAAACCTGCAGTGTCCACTCAGGGATTAAGAACTACCTTCTAAACAGTAATTTAGTAGCTACAGTTTTATTCAGTGATCAAGATACTGGAAGGAATAAAAGTGACCACCTCCATTACAGAATTTAGGCACATGGAGCTATTATCTCCCAAACTGAAAGTTCTGTCTTAGGATTTCAAGTCTTCACTGCAGCAAGCACTAAAAGAAGGACTGGTTTATTCTACCAGCTCAACTCCCAAGTCACATTTTCAGACAGCAAGTTTCAGTACACAGCAGTTCCTGAGGAAGACCTTTGCCACCTGACAGGGTGCTAACAGACTTGAGCAGCGCCAAAATTTTATTCATTTGTTCAAATTGTCTGTACGGGGTTGAAATTAAAATTCTCCCTGAATACCACCAGAATATACTAAATAGAGGTTTTTATTTTTTTAAGGGACTTGAGAATGAGAGTCTAGTCTACTATTAACTCCCCACAGCTCAGGCAACTTCCACAGTGATTTTATCAAATTTACATCAGTGCAATTACCATTCACTGTATTGAATCATGTAAAGTAAGTATACAAGCCAACCTAGTTTGCACTAGACAGGTGCAGTGTGCATGAAAATGTGTGTACATACATGACTAGCAGCACTCCTCAGGGATGCAATGGTGTTCTCTTGAACTTTAGCAAGCCTGAAACAACAGCCAAGAAAAAGGGTTTGTTAGATGCAGTATAGGACAGAATTGAAACAACAGAAATACAAATCAGAAGTTTTTGTTTTGGAGAATACTCACAACTTGATACTGAAGTAAATGACTATGGGTTGTAGCCTTTTTTAAACTGTCCACTTCCTCAACTAATGTCAGTGACACAAAACAATTCCCCCAGTTTAAAATGTAAACAAACTTACTTAGCTGTTGTTGTAGAATTCCCTGCTCCCCTGTGTCCAACATCCAGAGTTGTTCTTGGTTTCCAGTATTTTGCATATGAAGCCTGCATATCACAAGTGTATCCCTGGATCGGTTTGATAATTATGTAGTCCACTGCAAGAAAACCAGCAATGCTTCACATGTCAGTAAACAGCAGATGGCTTTGAGGAAAGTTTTCTGCATCTGTTGTTGGCATCAACTGTACCTCTAACTTTTCCAATTGTCTTCCTTGGATTTCTGCTCATAATAGCAAGTGTAAGAATTCCAGCACTCTTTCCAAGTTCTGCAATTGTGGATGACAGGAGGCAGGCAGAGCCCACGTGACCTGGGAGCACATCATCTTGTACTACCTTCTCACCTAAATTTTCCTAAAAACAAAACAAACAAAAACCCCAAACCCCTACTGTTAGATGTGAGTGAGAATTCTAAACAAACTCTTCTGGCTTGCTCCTCAGGACACAACACAGGTTTCTCGTGTGTTACACAAAACACCAATTTCAGCTAAAATTGTTTAATGCAACAGTGAGTTACAAATTACTACCAGGAAAATGAAAATTTTGACAGGAATCAACAAAAGTCAAATTTTTCTGTGATACCCCTTACATTTGATAAGCTTTTCAGATCAAAATAGCATGCATGGAACAGCCTGTCTTCTAAAATGTCCAAGTCCTGTCTAGAACAAAAATTAACTGGAATAATATTTATGCTTAAAATGCTAAAAAACTTGGAATGCATTTGTAGGGAAAAACAAACACGCAGAATGCAGATTTGACCATAGTCAAGTTCAGGAACTATGTAGACACTTTGAGATTACTTACAGTCGTAATTGTAAAGGCATTTTCAGACCAAAAAGAGAATGCTTAGAAAACTTAATTCTGTGTAAGTTGCTTTCTTTTAAAAAGAACTTCAAATATTAAGATCTTTCAGGGGGGAAAAAAAGTGCAAAATAACAGACACAGTAGTGAGAATCCAGTTTTAATCTGCACGAGTTAGTTCACAGAAATCATTTTTGCTTATAATATAAAAATTTAGATTCAATAATTGTGATATAATCAGTTCATTGTGCAGGTTGAAGCAGGAGAAGTATAACTTAGCTCTGATAAAGGATAAATATCAAGCCAACCCAGCAGCATGCAATACTGCACACACAGAGATCCAAGTCCAATTTATACTGACTTCTAAATAAGCAGAACTGAAAAACTTCCTGCGCCACATCAAGAAGGCTCACAAAAACCTTCCTACAAATAGGCTGGGAGTCAGTAGTCTCATATTTGTGTAAAGAAATCCAAAAGATCAAGAACATCAGGCAGCAGCTCTGCTTCAACAGTGAGATCTTCACAATTAATTGACTCGAGCTCCAAAAGTCAGGCTGCTTAGGGGTAAAGAGACATACCTCAAAAAAATCAAATATTAACTCCAAGTTATCAGGCTCCATGGTTTGTATTGTGTATTCTATCCATCGGTCTGGCTGCAGAACATAGCCACAGTCTGGCTGAGTGTCCCGACAGATGTAGGCATCGTCACTGATCAGGGAGAACTCCACCGTGTTTGCCATTTTCTGAGGGACAGTGGGGGATGTCTTCTCTTGGACCTCTTCGTCATCGTCCTTCTCTAGGCCTTCTAGGGTCAATTTTACTCTACTCAACCAGAAACACAAAGCAAATGGTTAAGTCACTGCGGCACCTTTGTGAATGATAAAGACTTACGAAGAAGCTTTAGCAGAAGCTCATACAAGACAAGAATTCTCAGCTCCACTGCTCACAGAATAGCACCATATACAGCGGGTCCTCACAAAAATCCCATTTGAGTCAGATTTCAGTGCTCAAGTCACTGCTAGAAGTTGAACCTGGGCAAATATGTAAACTCTCCTAGTGGTGGGAGAAGCAGCACTTCACCAGACTATTGGCTGCCAAATAGACAGCCCTCCTGTATTACTGACACACATAATGCCACCAGTCTGATGGAAAACACTGACAACAGCAGTCATCATTAAGATCAAGACTTGAACATTGCTGGCTGCTGCTACATCTCTCTGATAAGGCAGATAAGTATACTCTAACAGACATAAGTAATACAGGCTGAAGTAATTAAGTCCCTCACAAAATCTGAAATGAGCATTTAAATAGATGGATTTCTGAAATATCCAGGACTGAGAAGCATAAGCCTCTCTAAAAGACTCAGAGTCCTTTATCATACAGAGCAAACCTTCCAGACAAAATGAGTTATATCAGTGATGCAAGTAAACCAAACCCCTTCCTGCATCACAGACACAGCAGAGGAGATAGAGGATTATCATTTATAGATGCCAAGTCACCAGTAAAACTGAAGTCGTATCTCAAAGAAATAATTACAATCATAGAAATCTATTACACCAAGTAATAGTACACAGTGAAATACATTCTCATGAAAAAAAGAAGTCACAAGACAAGTACTCCAGAAACTTGAAAAATGACACTGCCATAGTGAGTGACAGTCACAGAAACAACTGGACAGATCTAACATTTTAGGACAGAGTGTTTAGTGAATGCATCTAATTTAATGAGTTTTATTTCGACCATTTAATTTAGACAAGAAGCTGACTTCAGAAATTGCTCTTTCTACCTGCTATAACATGCAAGGAAAAAAAGCAAAGTTGTAGAAAACACAATATAAGTATTAAATCTCACTGAAGAATGTCATATTAAATAAACCTTCCCCTCATCGGAAATCTCGCATTGGTGGGAGGGAGAATCAAATTAAAACTGGAAAAAAAGAAATAAATCAAGCAGAACAGAATGGTTTGGAAGGGATCTTAAAGATCATCTAGTTTTAATCCCCCGATCACAGGCAGGAACATCCACTCAACCAGGTTCCTCCAAGCCCCATTCAACTTTGCCTTGAACATTTCCTGGGATTCAGCACCTACAACTCTGGACAACACCTGTGCCAGTGCCTCCCCACCCACACACTAAAGAATGTCTTCCTCATATCTAATCCAATCCTGCTCTCTTTCAGCTTAAAGCAGTTCTCCCTTATCCTGTCACTCCAAGGCCTTGTCCAAAGTCCCTCTTCAGCTCTCTTTAGGGACTGCTACAAAGATCTCCCCAAAGTCTTCTCTTCTCTAGGCTGAAGAACACGGAATTTCTCATCCTGTGTCCACAGCAGAAGAGTTCCAGCTCTCTGAGCACCTTCGTGGTCTCCTCTGGACTCCCTTTAACAGCTCCATGTACTTCTTATCCTGAGTGCCCCAGATCTGGATGCAGCTCTCTCCAGGTGGGGTCTCACCAGTGCAGAGCAGGGGGCCAGAATCCCCTCCCTTGCCCTGCTGGCCACGCTGCTCTGCTGCAGCTCACGGAGCCCTTGGCCTTCTGGGGTGCAAGTGTGCAATGCTGGGTCACATCAAGCTCCTCACCACCAGCACACCCAAGTTCTCCCCAGGGCTGCTCTCAAACCATTCTCCACCCAGACTGCATTTGGGACTGCTCCAGCTCAAGGGCAGACCTTGCACTTGGCCTTGCTGAACTTGGTGAGATTTGAACTTCCTCAGCCTATGGAGCTCCCTCTGGATGGCATCCCTTCCCTCCAGTGTGACTTCCCCCCTCAGCCTGGTGTCATCACCAAACTACTGAAGGGACACTCAATCCTTATTTTCCATGTCATCAACACCACCAACCCCTGAGGGACACCCCTCATCCCTGGTTTTCACTTTGATATCAAGCTGCTGACCACAACACTCAGAGCAACCACACAATCTTTATCCACTATATGCAGTAGTGCAGTCCTCTAAACATTGAGGTCAAGATACTCATTTCTGACAATTAACTGTGGAGTTATAATAATACCTGCTTTTTGAGGCACCTCTGCAGAGAAAAGCACCAAACTGATTTAAGTAAGAACCTAAGAACACTACAGTTCCAACCAGAAAGAAACACCAAGACAAGTATGGAGTAAGTATTTGTGCTTTAACACTTGGAAATTGGGCTATTAGCAACCCAAAATGAATTTAAAGGCTACATTAATTAACTTTTAAAAAAATCACTAGTATTAACAATTAACATGAGGTAAATTGCATACTGAAATGAGCAGGCTCTTACCTAAACCTTGATGTTTTAAATTTCTTCTTAGATATCAGTACAGGGGGTTTCTCAGAATAATGCAGACGTAGTCTTATTTCTGTCTGACATGTCAACCACCCAGCATCCACAGTTTTAATACCATCTATCAAAGGCCAAACAGAAAGGAGGAGACATTTTAGTAACTTATTTTAGAGAGATCTAGGCAGTTCCTCTTGCCATCATCTTTCAGATAATCTTCATTATCACCAGCCTTGATCCACAGTAATGCAAGAAGCTGGGTCCAGCCTTTCCCCAGTCTTTCTGAACTACCCAGAACAGCCAACAAATCCTGCAGCTGTCTGCTGGCTTTTAAGGGGACTAAACAGGAACAATGATCATGTGCAAACTATCTGCAGGATAACATTCCCTTGTCCTGGGATCTCCCAACACATGGATTAAGACTGGCAGGAACTCTGAAGGTTCATAAGCAATTAGAGGCTCCCTGTTTCTGGTGAGATACAGGTGTGTCCATGAGCTCATCACACTCAGTGCCAGTAAAGCAGTGCCAGTCTGCAGGACAGGGTACAGCAACAGTTTGGATGAAAAGCCTGGAGAATCCTCACCCTGAACATCAAAACAAGGAGTGTCTACAAACAGGAGAACCAGAAATACAAGCTGCAAACCAAGGGCTGAAGCAAACCCCAGAGTTTTGATGAGTTCCTAAAGAGCCAAACCCATCATTTGATGAGCATATGAGGAGAAAATGGAAAAGCTTAAAGACAAGATTTCTGAGGTATGATAACGCGTTACACTCAGTGTCAGAGAACTGAATATTAAGTGAGAGGTGGGTCAGAACTTCCAGAAGTGAGACATTTGTGCACACACAAGAACATGAGGTGGTGGCTTACAAAAACCTTTTGGCAGCTGCATCTCTAACTGAAGAGGCAGAGTGGGTACATTCAGTGTGAGTGATTATGTTTTTCCAGGCAGGAGGAGTTTTTCTCAGGCTAGGTATTAAGAGAAAGCTAAGTCTACTCTGTATTTTCAAAATATGCATGCTCATGATTTAAAGTTCCCAAACTTCAACGTTTAACACCATCAGTGACAACACTTCAACACTTCCTGGCAGTCTTTTATTAACATTAGAAGGGACAGCAGCCTGAGTATGAATTCACAAAAGCGGAATACAAAACTGTAAAGCAGAGAGAACTACCATAGGGAATTCTTCTCAAAACCTATTATCTCAAACATTTTTCAGTTACAAGACTTAACCTTGTTTAAATTAAATTCATAGTAAAGAATAAAGGCTAATATATCTCACTTACTACAGATTCCAAAGTCTCCATCATTGACAGTAATTTCATTTTCTAGAATTAAAAGGAATGGAAAAGAATGGAAAAAAGTAATTAGTATTCACATTTTAAAATCATTGCCAAGTTAAATTAATTCTACTTTTCCACTTCACTTCTAGAAAGTGTATCTAAACAAAGGTAGGAAAACTGAAACAGACAAAGCAGCATGTTTTTTGCAACCTTTTATAAAGATTGATCTCAATTTATGATTTTTCTCAGTTTCTGCATAGAAAAAACAACCAACACACAAAATACCACATTTCACTTCAGTAATCTAAACTGAGAGTAAAAAGGTTGCACAATTTTCTGGCTTGCTGCAGTATTTTGCTGACAACTACATCCTGCCAGTATCTAAGATGCTTTACTTGTCAAAGCAGTGTCAAAGACATTAAATTTTCTTGCAAACATACAAGAAAGTTGTCCTGCTGCACATTTAAACTTTTAAATCAAGTTAGTCACAATCAAAATGCTTATTCTGCCCACATGACAGGAACCAACCTAGCATGAAATATTGAAAACACTCAGTTCACACTTACTTTTATCCTTACTCTTTCCAAAGCTTTAAGAACTGAAATCTTAAGGCACTAAGTAAATTCATCAGCATTAACAGAACTGTGATAATCTAAACAAACCATGCATTTCTCAAAACATAAAACTTCACATAGTTTTGCCTCTACAGTGTTTAATCCCTTCCTGTGCCTAAGAATCATCTGGCTCCTAACCTAATTTCTTAATAACCACAGGCAACAATTTAGGATCAAAATGACCCAATGCTAACACACTGTGTTTACTGCATTTTCTTAAAAACTGCTTATGAGGAATTGAGTATTGGGAAAAAAAAAATCCCAACTGTTTGGAACGAGGTAATCTAAATTTAGAGATAAAGAGGATAGGCTGCTTTTCTTATCAATTACTAACAAATACAGAAATAACCTTCTTACAGGAATAGAAACACTACTAATTCAACAGAAATTAAAAAAAAAGGCAAAGAGAGAACGGAAAGTGATCATGGTACTATTAATGACTAACAAACAGTTCCTTTGATACCACCTTCTTTCTAAAAGACATTTTTTCAAATAGTTAGAAAGTTTCTTAACAAATGCGAACTTTTAAGTGTGGATAAAATAATATTTTTCATGTGCTAGAAAAGACAGTGCATAAAACATGCCATAGCAGCATAAGAAATCTATACTACAAGCTACATTAAAAGGTTATTTCAGTCACTCTTAAACCCCAAACTTCTTCCCCATTCAGAAAAGCATTAGTAACTTATATACAAGTCTGCATGCCACCTTTTCTTTCAGCAAAATACATTTCTGCTAAATTGCCGGGGAAATAAATCCACTCATGTTTCTATTTTCATTAATCCATTTACTTAAGAAACCTAATCAAAACATTTTTGGTTTAAAATTTTACTATTTAAATAATACTTAAATAAAAACTGCAGTGACTTCACACCCTCCACCCGATTTTCTTTAAAAAAGATAATATGGATCCTTAGTCTCAAAGAATTAAACTTACAGAAAATTATTAAAATTCCAAATTAATAAAAAAAACCAACCCACATAATCTTAAGGATGACAGCAAAGAATTTCACATCCACTCCATTTTGAAGCCACTTATGTATATATACACATATATTTTGAGAGTAAGGCCCATGTTGTGCAAAGAAAAAGTCTATACCTCCCACACATTAATAAAGTTAAGTATTTTATAACTATAGGAGACAATCCCTTTAAACCAGTGTGCAGCATATCAGCAATCTTATGCATATGCCTCAAACAGATGCAGTTGATGCCCATACCTAAAGGGGTAATTGATCGTGGTTGTAGATGAGTCTCCCACGTGTGAACTATGACTTCGCAGGGACCATCGATAGTCTGTAATTTAAAAGTTAAATGTCTGCAATAATTTCTTTTGTTAGAGCTGACTTTGTACCCATGAAGCTGTTTGGGATGGTTGTGAACTAAACTTAGAGATTTTAGGAAGTAAAGAAGAGAGAGAGGGGAACAAAGAGAGAAAGAGAGAGACTGAAGGAGAAGAAAGAAAACAGATAAGGCTTCTTACCCTTGCAACTGCTGATGACTCTGATGTGTTGCGAACACATATGACAAAACTTTTGACAGTCTGACATGGCAGAGAAGTTACATGGAATTATTAAACCTTTACTGCTAACAGAAACTCTGCTGGACTACTTTCATTTCCTTCTGATACAAAAAAATCTCTGAACTCATATAGAGTGCTCACTTTGTTTTCAAGCTACAGCAACAGTTTATGAAAAACACACCCCACAATTCTAATTCCAAGCAGCACTCAGCATCTACTCATGCACAAAGCAGTTGCAGGGGTGGGTTCTCCTTCAGAAGTTGCCTTACTAAATTCAAATACTATAAGACACAGTTATTTTAGCTGTGGTACTGGAAAGCAAGTTATTTACCATCTATTAATCAATTCAAACATAAATAATTGATCCAATCAGCCAGCAATGAAGGCCCTGCAGTCTACTTCAGCTAGAGCAGGATAAATTAGATTCTTTCATTTAATAGAAATATTGTCCACCAAAAGAATACTCTTGTTGCCAAGGCTCAGATAACCAGAACAGTAACACAATCCTCTTCTTTCAGAACAATTTAACTTTGAAATAGCTTTCTAGGTAAAAACTTTTAGATAACCACAGCTTAACGACAGAGGGAACATGCCTGATTCCCAGTTCAGCCACCCTGAGAAGTTTCCCCTAGCATGGCACAATTGTTACTAACAGATATAAAAACCACTGTCAAATAGCTGCAATTTGTCATTTTGATGTTTAGATGTTTTGGGGCCAAAGTCACTCTTATTTCCAAAAAAAAAAAAAAAAAAAGAAAAAAAAAATTACTACTATTGCCAAAAGAGACTGAAACTTCAACACCAGCTCGTCCCAGTACTTCAGGTTCTTGTTTGAACAGATTTCAGACCCACAGGGACATCCAGACAAGCTCCAAACTCAGCAGTGTAATTACACAGGACAGTAATGCTTTGTCCCATTACAACTCACCCAATAAATCCTTTACATGCTGATGGGATTTCTTGACATACACTGACCATGTTTAATCTCTCATGCCTTTGGGTGAGCTAACAGCAAATGCCAAACATTTAACAAGTGCTCAGGAGGACAGGTTTGCTCTGTGAGTCTCAGCTAAAGCAACGCTCCTAACAGGTTCAGAGGCATCCACACTTAAAGGTCATGACAGAATAAAACACATATGCTTAGTTATGTTTTAAAAACAGAAAGCATGTAAAATAAAAATGAAATTATATTACTGCTTCCTGTTTATTCCTGTTATGGGGCAGTTTTAGTTCCCAACTTCTCACTGCTGCCACAATGACCACACTTAGGATTTGCAGAAAAGAAAATAATGAGAAGTTTCTTTCCCCTTCTTTCACAGCACAGTGGCATTTGCCTGTCACAATGACAGTTTCTAAAGCTGCAAACCATGTTTGTCAGCAAGGAGGCTGCCATTTATTCCCACCACACAGGCATGCAAGATCTCCAACAGCAGCTCCCATGAACTCGTGCACAACCTGGGCAATGCTAATCTTCCTAACATGGATTTAGGTGTTTTCTTCAGAAGGTAAGCAAAGGTTTTTCCTTATAAAACCTCCAACATATTGTATGAAAATACCAATTTATTTCTTACAATACTGTAACTGTCCATTCTAAATTTAGGTTCTAAAATTATGAATGAATTTGAATAACATTATCCCAACATATAACATATCCCAACAATAAGGACACCACGCTGGATACATTCAGCACAATTTCCTCTCCTGAAAGGAATACAATGGACTGATTGTGCATTTAATCCCAGGAACCCTCAACACTTTCCATACTAAGAGGAGCCAAGCAAAGCTACCTGGAAAAAAAGGGCAATTGATTAGAGAACAGGCACAGACATCACTAAAAACTCTCTCAATGTGCTCAGACCAGCTTTGAGTTTATAGGCATTTAAAAACCGTTTTAATTACATGTAACAGAAGCCATTGTTACAACGAGGCCAAAATAGTAATGTCATTTCCATGGCATACACTGAGCACACCTGAAAAGCAGCCCAGCTGAGCAGAACTAAATGTGTCATCAATATTAACAGTATGGTAATGTTGCTTAAAAGGAGAGTTTCTAGAGGACAGTCTTAAAAGGGCATCTATTCAAATGTCACATCAAGCATCTCACGGGCAGCACGCTCAGGTTAAGTGGTGCTGTGGATCCTTTTCTACTAATACAGACACTTTTGTTTAAAAGTCAACACAAGCATTATGTTGCTTAATCTTGATTAGCTAAACATCTAATGCAATTTTAAAGCTTTTAAAGGATATTCAAGAACTTTCTTTAAAAATCAATTCCTCTTCCATTATGAGAAGCTGTGGCCTCCCTCCCCAGCAGTCAGACAGTTTTGAAATGAAGAGTAAAATGTCTGTGTAGCATAATGGTTCAGAGGTTCAAAGCAGATGCACCATCTGCATGAAGTGCCTGGGTACTCAGTACAATTAAATAATGAAAACACTTCTGTGGATGTTTAAATGGTAATTTAGGAGATCAGTTCCAAGGTTCTTGCTTTAAGGCAACACAATACAGTAGGCATTAGAGGGGGGGGGAAAACCCAAACCAAATCTTAAAAACGCCACATAAACACATTTATCTAAGTGCACTTCATTAATTAAAACTATGTTTCGAGAATAATAATCTACTTCAATAATATGAAACAGGTAAGTTAGACTTAATTGCTAAAGCTGCATTTCTGACCAAAATATCTCTGGATTTCTATACCATGTAGAAGACAACAATTAAGCACTAAACTGAATAATTAAAGCCATTCAGCCATCAGATCTAACTTGCAAGGCAGCAGCACAGAAAAATCACCTGGCAGGAAATGCTGAACTCAGTAGAGATTTTATAGCTCGAGTATTTCCAGTGACACACAATCTGCTATGTCAGCAAATAATAATGCCTTTGTTACTATCACAATAACCATGGGTTCTTAATCTACAAAAAGCTTTTCTAAGGCATTAATTACTGAGTCTAGGTCTAAGTTTCACCTTTATTACTATAGTCCAGGCACTAAATGGATTTATTTACTTGCACTTTAAAAAAGTAAATTTTACTTTTATTTGAAACCTCTGTAATTAAGCAGAAAGTGTGAAAAATGTCCTGAAATCCAGTTTTTAAAGTCCTGCTACATGCACAGATAGCTTAGTTATTTCACATTTACCTTGAAAGAAGTAATAACCCTGAACCTGCAAGTTTGTTTGCACTTTTAAAATCAAATACTGAACACAGCTGAACAGAATAAGGTGTGTTCCTTACTAAGGTGTTCAAATGCGCACCATGCAAACAATGCACGTAAAATTATTCTTCTAAAATATAAAATATACAGAAGGTAAATTCCAACCAAGGGAGTTTTGGTGCCTCACACAACCCCCCCCCCATAACCCACCACCTCTGCCCCTGCCACAAACAGGTGAGTGCAGAATAAAATCCAGGAAGATCCTCACAGAGAGCTCACTGGTACCAGACCATGTGCAAGGAAAGAACAACCTCGAGCAAAATAGTTTAAGTTATTGTCTTATTTCATCTAAGTGTGTGTATTTATTTTTTCTTTTTAAATGCTTAAGATAAAAATATTTGCAACACAGTAAAATCTCTTGATATGCAGGAGCCAAGACCTGACATCAATTTTATAGTAAAATGTTCTTTGTATGTATATTTGTATTCATGCAAAAATTCTACAAATTTCAATATATTGAGTATTTAAAAAAAACCCTGCTCTATTTACATAACCACAATTATGTTAACACCAATATGCTTCATTGCAAACAAGACTTTCCATTACATCATACCTCCCTTCAAGTTAAAAACTTTTAAGATCAAAACGATGATCTTCTTAAAGAGAGGTGAGAAAAGACCTCACCTCTTTTTAAATAAAATGTCAATTATTCTATATATTTTCACATCTAGCTTGTAGCACTACCATGGGTAACCTAAGAACTACCATTTCTCTGTGTAAACGTGTATCACTCCCACCTTTGCCACCAAGTCCAACTCAAGCATCTTCACAGATGCAGTTGCTGTAGAAGGGAGTGCTAACTTTAGGTGGATCTGTCTTCAGCATGATTTACTAATTATGTGATGTCAAAATCATATACTCAGACTTAGATTACATTGTTTTTTTACTACACATAAAATTGATATAAAAAATTGAGTGACAGAGAGCATATATTGCTAGATTGCTCAAATTTAGGAGATTAATCACATGGAATGCCTAATGTAAAAAATTTTGAAAAAAAAATATGCAGAATAATTTACCTTAGAAGTATCTTTTCCTTATCAGCATTTCTTTAATGCTGAAGATCATCAGGTACTGTCTCGCACTATACTGTACATGATATTCCTGCTACTTTTTCATTATTCTTCAAGAGGTTTACATAAAAAGGAAGAAAACATTGTACCTAGATTTCTTTTCTTCAAAAGACTTAATTTCATAAGAAATAAGTTCTGTGCATTTAACAGGTACAGGCCAGACATCACTAAGCTGGTAACACTATACCCAAGGAATACACATATTTTGCTTTGTAGGGTGTTTTCATTTTTTCCTTCTCTTTACATTTAGAAGCTCTTTATGCTGGTATTGCATAAAATTCATACTTACCTTGGCAGACTCTGCATCACACGGTGCATAAAGCGTGCACGATACAGAGCACCTACTCAAAGAAACACACTCACCAATACAGAGGGTAAACTTTTGCAAATGGTAAAACAGAAAATGTATTGTCCATCATCTATGGCTCAGCCTCTGCTCACTAACTCTGCTTTTTCAAGTGTGCTATGGCTTACATTTAAACTTAGGAGCATTTGCCAAAAAAAAAATTTAATAGTCCCATCAGAGCTGCTGAGCTGTAAGAATTAATCTACTTTTGGCCTCAGTTTGACTTCAGCAAAAGAAATTGTTTTGGTTTCAGAAGCAAAAAAAGGGAATCACTCTAAGTCAGGAATACAATTTATTAGAAAAAGGGAAAATAAAATAAAAAGGAAACAAAATACATGCAATGGAGAAAATTACTGACAGAGTCACAACACAACTTGACACTCTGCTGGAAGCAGTCTACTTGCAATGGTGGCTGCAGTCTTTTTGGAGAATTAGTTGCGGCCCTGTTGAAATAGTGGTCTTGGAGAAAAGGTGCAACTCTCTGCTGAAGGTCT
>VZTB01005008.1:11238-24394 GCA_013397245.1 Thryothorus ludovicianus
TAGCATCAACCCAGGACAGTACTCAAGAAAAACTGGTGATATGTTTCAAAAGACATATAGAATAGAATTCTTCTGTTCATGTGAGATGGTTCCAAATCAGGAAAAAAGCCTCAACAATACCAGTAATAACAATAACAAAACCAATATTAATAACAATATTAATAACAACAACAACAACCACAACAACAACAACAACAACAACAATAATAATAATAATAATAATAATAATAATAATAATAATTTGAAGTTTTTATTAAGTTGTTGGCATTTGTGATTCCTGCAGAACACACATCTAAATATTGAGATTGTATACATACTAATGTGAAACACCAGAGTTTTAGCTTTATAAAAAGAGAGTATAACTACACACACCTCAAAATAATCAGTTTTCACTAGAAAATGCTTTAGACTTGCTAATAGATGCTGCTGTAATTTAAAAAACTTTACATCTTATATTTTGAGGTTCCTAATGTAGCTTTTCTAATGCATGGAAGTATTTTTATATAGTAGCATAATTTTCTGTGTTGTCTTTACATGTAGTTGGTCTGCTTGCCCTACCATAATGGCATAATGGCATATCAGGCTGTGGGCCTAAAAAATCATTTGAGAGAAGGAAAGCAAACCTGAAAATTAAACTGTGGGACTGGAAAGACACAGGACCACAAAAGGCAAGTAAGATATTTAGTGCAAAATCATCCGAAGAAAATTTAATCTTACAGCTACTGTATGTCATAATAAACTGCATAATGCTCTGATAAATTTCAGATGTCAGGGCAACGATCAAAAAACAGTAAATTCAGTGTCCTACAGAAAAAGAACAGGAGAAAAAAAACATCAGATCAAACATAATTATTTGCCTTCCATAGATCACCAGCATGGCTCTTTCTTGTATAATTAAAATATTTCTTGTATAATTAAAATAGCAACACCCTCATTGTACAATCTCAAAACTAATATTGTCTGCAGAGAAGCTTTGGGGCCTCTGCAGCTTTTCATGATGATAATTTCTTTTGTGAAAGTGAAGGCATGTAAAGAAGTAAAAGCTCTCTGATCACAATCATTCAGAAAATATGTTCTTATTGCTTGTGAACCTATGAGTTTGCACAAGAAGGGAAAATGTATGTGTACTATGGAATAACTATTTGTCTGATTGTATTAGAGCATGTGGATGTAGTGCTAAGCCTCCCTTCAGCCGAAGTTTTTTCAGGAATGCATGAAATGTCTTTTTTAATCTGGAAGTCTTTAATGCTTAAAGCTATATAAGGTGATCTTTCTCTTCGAGCTAATAAAAATTGCAAACTGTAAAAGTCTTTTGTAATATGATTTTTATGATACCAACTCATTAGCATGTATATTCACTATTTACTGTTCTCGTAATCAGCTCTCTGCTAAGAGTTATTCCTCTAAATAGTGCAGCACAAGCAGAGTGATCAGTGGAAAAGGAGATCCCTAGGAGTTTATATTCTGTGAGTTTTGAGATTCTTGACTCATATGAACTTATTTGTATTTGTTACCATTCTTTAAATTTTCTTCTCCAACTTTGACCCACAATATACTTTAATTTTCAAATTATGTTTGAATTATTAGCAACTATTCAGTGCTCAGTTTGACTAATTCTCAGTGGTCAGCCTTAAACTTTAGCAAACATTAAAGAATTCAGGGGTACAGAAAGCAATAGATAATTAGTATGAAAGCAGAATTTTTGAATGCATATTTACAGATCTTTTTCTCTAGTTATAGATGAAGAGTGTACACTGACTTCATTCAGCACATGCCCTGGATTCATCCCTCTAAAGTTTACTGAACAGTGCAGAGTTTCTTTATGCTACTAAGAATTACACAGCTGGTCAGCATTTTATGAACCAGGGCCTTATCTGTGGCATTTTATGGTTATCTGTGATTCTGCTTCTTATGTGTAATTTTTTAATTTCTTAAATTTCTCCCACTTATTCAGCCAAGGCTGACACAAAATCAAACCACAGTTTATATGAGAAGGTTCTAAAAAGTGTCACTGTTTTTGTAGGTTTGTACAGGCTTGTAGATCATCATCATCATCTTTTGCTATAGAACTAATATAAATATCCTGGAGCAGAAAAGAAAAAGAGAAGCTAGAACTAAACAAGAAATTTTTTAGAATGTCAGACTCCATGATCTCTTTCTGGAAGAAAGTGTGTTGATAAAAGAAGGCTTAAAGACGTTATTAAAGCACCCCAGAAATAATTGAAACTTGTGTTCACTCACAGCATCTCATGAAAATTTATTCTGTCTATAAGTGCATGCATTCTGAAGGTGCTTTAGAAGTACATTCTGATGCTAATAACACTTGTACTGCCACTCCTTTTGGTATGATGGACCACTGGAGCTACTTTAAAACACCAGCTTTGTGAACATCTGGAGTTAGAAAATCGAGGGATTCCCTTTGATTGCTTTGATTTATATCCAAGACATGAATGTCCCACTCAAGTGTCAGAAGATTCGAATCAGAAAGCTGCAATCAGTACCTCTTTTCTGACTCAATACTTTTTTCTCAAATAATCTTAAAAATCAAGTCACTCTGAGATCCAGAGTGAGGTAATAAAAATTCTTTCGTCTAATAAAGTGGAACTAGTTTTCAAGTGACCAAAGTTAAGTTAAGCAAAACTGACAAGGACTCTGCAAAAAGTTTAGCTTGTGTTTTCTCAGATCAAGAAATCTCTATCTGTCCTGGTTCTTAGCTGCCAAAGAGCACCAGGACAGAGTTAGTGCAAGGACTGTAACATCAGGAATTCATACAGGCAGTATGGAAATCATGTTTAACTTCTGCAAATCCATTGTTAACGAAGAATTCAGTTCATTTGGAAATTTTTGAGTACATAGCTGCCAACTCCACAGACAACGGAGATACTTCTTGGCTGAAAAGTGTCTGAAAGGCAGCTCATGTTACCTGAGGGGCAAACTGAGTGAAATAAAGTTGAGGAAAATAAGACAGAAAAGGATGATGCAAAAAGCAGCTAAACATTTTCATGCACATTTCAGTGGATATACCAGGATATGAATCCTTGGAGATCTACAGTCCTTTCCATATAAATGACATTAGGAATGTTGGCTGTTTCAGTCATCATCAAGAGCAGATGAAACAGGAAACAAACCTCTTTAATGATCTGTTCATGCTGCTGTGTAGAAAGTGTAAGAGAGAAAGATGGCCTGCAAATAGTGATATAACATTTCTGTGATGGACAACTTTTTCACTACACAGTACATGTTAGCCTTTGATTCATTTATGTACTATTAAAAAATGTACATTTATACAAATCCATGATGCTACTAATCACTTATAGTCTGAGCTGTGTAAAATGGGTCCTTTTATTTTACGATGACTTTTTCTGTCTTATCTTAAAAATCCTCATCTCTCTTCCATCCAGTGAAGCTGTGTTATGAAATGATAAGCAGTAAAAGCAAGTGCTTATTTTACAGAAAATAGGATAGATGAAAACACTGAAGTGCCATGGTGATGAACAACATAAAGGAATCTACAGATGTAATAAATGAATAAAATTAAATAGCACAATGGAGGAATTAAGAAAGCATCTATTTACAAGGTTTATAATACATATTTAGAAAAAATATCATTTATTCTGAAAACAAGTTGTCTCACTTTAAAACAACCAAATAGATTTATAACTATTTTATTTTTATAGAAATGTCATAATGTGAATTTCCCTTAACTGAGGGCTAAGGATGAGTGAGAAATGTATATTTTAAAGAATTTAGCTTTTGCAAGAAAAGGCATTGTTTATTAAATACATAATTTACAATGTACATAAAATTCATATAAATATCACTATTAAATTTTTGTCAGCCAATTTCACAATAAGAATTTCTGCCAGAAAGTTAGGTCAAATTAATTTAAGATCAGTTTTCATGTGCTGCCTCAGGCTCACTGCTAGAAAAATATAGAATTATATTTGTTGCTTTTACAATGAAACAGATTTTTATGAGAAATAATGTCAACCAGAATTTTTATGTGTTTGTATTTTATAAATTGCAGTAAACATTAATAACTAATTGCTATGCCTCAGCTCTTGGAACAGCTGATGGCAGCTATGTTTTCTCACTCAAGAACAATACACCACATGCTGGTCTCCTTTTTGTAATAGATGGGCAGAGACGTTGAAAAAACCTGGCTATATGAGAGAAACACTGAAGATGTGTAAGGTTAGAAACAGTCACTTCACAGTAGTAGTCACTTCTCCATAGTAGTGCTTTCCAGCTATTCCAGTTGTATTTCTTCACGGTGGATTGTTGTCTGGGATATAAAGACTAGAAAACATGAGCCTTTCTTTCTAGAAAGAGCTGGACCAAGTTCATCATCATGGCTATAGTATGTGATCTGCCTCATTTCTATGCTGGATTTGTTCTTTTAAGCCATTCAAATTCTTTCTTTATCTGCACAGCTGCTGCTTCACTTATTAGTATTCTACAAAGGAGCTCATTCTGGGATAGTTCTTGCCAGGACTCCTCTCAAAGACACTCTGGATAAAACTTCACACTGCACACTCCTCCAACATTGTTCCAGTGGACTTTGCACTTCCATGTGACTACGTGCACCTATCAGAGCATGTACCACATGTGCTTTACCTCCTGCTACAAAAATACCACTCAAATAACCTGAAACATACTGTCATGATGACAGCCCAAAAAAATCATCATCTTGTTTTCAGTTGCAGTCATTAGGTGTTTCCTGTCTCCATGTTCCATTTCAAAAGACTAAACATCCCAGTCTTTCATAGTACTTCCCTGCACTTTGTTTGTCTTTCTTCTACCGGTATTTGTTAATAACAAAAAAAAAAGGTGTTTCCTTACTGCACAGCTTTCACTGTTACCTCTAGATATTTGGTTTTTCCTTTGACTCTCTCTCAGCAGCAGCTAAAAGGATGGCTTTGAAAGTTGGAAAATATCCCAAATATAAATGAGGTCTCAATTTGAAATCCACATCTAAAAGACATCAGTTTCCTTGCAGGTTAAGGTCATTGCAATTTTTCAAAAAGAATATATTTACTTTTAAAAGTATATTTGTTTAGAAATACATTGTGCAGTGCTGTTAGCTAGCCATTTATATTACCCAGTGTTAGGTCAGCAACACAAGATTTCGGTACCAAAAATATTCCAAATATTCTCAATCATCCAAACCAATTAATTGAACATTGGGGTTAAAAAACCAATTTTTACACAAAATATATTTTTCATACATATTGAGGTATTTTAATATTTTATTAGCTCTAATTAATTCTGATTGCACATCACAGAAAATGCATTCCTGCCTATGCTGGGACAAGTTTCTACAGCAGATATATAATAAATAAATAAATAAATTAATTAATAAATATTCAATTTTAAAAATTATTCTAAAATTTCTACAATGTAAGTTACCATGTTAAGGAAACTTCCTTCTCCAACCACTTAGGAGGTACTCTGGCAGTCACAGTCCTCACCACCTGAGCTGGGTCCAAAGCCCTTCCACAGCTACATGCGCCACCCTCACACATTTAGCCTGGGTGTCCCTGCCAGCTTGTCCCTCCAGAACAAAGGAAACTCTTTTACATCCTCACAGTCTAAACATGGGAAAGTCTGGGGTCATCAGCTCCCACTGTGCCTCTGGGTGTCTGGTCCCCTGGCTGTGCCACAGGTCCCTGGGCCCTTTTATGCAAATAGCTGGAAGTTCATGGCCCCTTTTCTTGGGCTCCTGCCACCCACAGCTCAGCATGTAATTCACACTGCAGTTGCACATTGAGATACCTGCGCTGTGTTCCTCAGCAACCATAGGTACCAATTTTTCTCCCAAATTCTCTGTCCAAATAGGCATTTGCTTAATGTCTTATGGACAAAAAAAAAAAAAAAAATTGTCTTGATAATTTCAATCTTTAACCCACAAAAAAATGTCCTTCTAATATCTCTGAAACCATAATTGTGAATTTTTTGTCTCATCAGTCAAGGGGTTCTAAGTCTTCCACCAGCAAGGAAAATGAAAACCTTACTCATATAGGACCACGCAGGCTTCAGCTGGTGAAAATCAATAAACTTCACTGTCTGTATAAATAGGTTACTTGCATGCAGTCTCCTTTCTGTGAGTTCTCTGTTTTATGAACATATTTTTGTCATCGATGACATCCTGTACCAACGAGTTTCACAATTCAGCTGGTTTGTGCAAAAAGTACTGCCTTTCTTTTTTTAACATCTGGTTCCTAGGAAGTTCTTATGTTGTACTTATGCACATCTTGCAATTTACTCAGGACATTAGTGACTAATTCCAGTTTCCTGTTTTTCTAGCTATTAAGACTGTTTTCACAAAAAAATCCTACTCCATAAGTTCTATTATTCTTTATACCATAGTCTTTTTTTATATATTCTACTGAGACTAGAAGGAGAAACAGAACTGCAAAGTGTTTACCCATTTCTCTAAGTATGCTCTTAAATTGTTGTTTATTCCTTTCTTAGTCATTCAAAATGCAATATTCAGGTTTTTTGAGAGCTTTCTAGTATTTTTTTTTAGAATTTCCTACAATGAGTCTAGAATCACTTTCCTGAATGGTAATAAGTTATTTAGGTTCTCTCATTTATATATATAAATATTATTCTACCTGCTCATTATTCCACATTTATCACCACTGAATATCATCTTTTACTTCTCTTTCACTCTTGTAAACTTGTTTAACCTTTCACTACCAGATTTTACTTTTACTACTCAGAATATTTAATTCTCACAAAAACTTTATCACCTCACTACTCCCCTCTTTTCCAGAAAGCTTATGAATACGTCCAATACACGAGCATGTGAGGAAAAGCAATGTGCAACAAATTTGCAAGTGTATAACTCTTGCTTCCCTTGTTTTCCTCTTTTCCACACCACTGAGGCCACTTCATCATCCAAGTCTACATAGGATTGCAGAGAGACAAAAGATAATTATTCATCAATGCAGGGATGGAAGAACAGTGCTAAAACCAGAAAAAAATATTTGCAATATGTTTTCCAGCATTTCTGGTGGAAATAGTTGTTCCTTAAAGGTAGATTCATGTGGAGCCAGGAGCCTTGAAAAGCAGTGAATGACTACTCTTTTCTTTAATATTCAGGTTTTTTTACTGAATGAAATTTTTTTCTTTCTATGCCTTTCCTACTAACGTTATGTCCCAAAGTTACACTTTCATGTTCCTATTTCCAGTGCTAAAGTACTACCTGAGAGAGGTGAAGTATGCTAGTATTCACTGAGTTTTGCTTTTTCTTTTCTATTTTTGGATCGTTGATTCCTGTTTTTGGGAAATTACCAGAATCTTAAAAGACTGTACGAATTTTAGTGTGATTGTTCTTAAACTCAGTACCATGACATAAATGTCAACGGATAAGAAGGGAGTACCTGCGAACCATAAAACCCAGTGAAATATTTATTGGAGATACACACAGGACACTGGAAGGCAAGGAGAAGAAAAGTGTTTAGAACCTACTGCTGATGTAGACTCATTTCAGACACCTTTAAATACCAGATACTCTTTGAAATGGTATCCTGTTACTAGAAGGCTAGTCAAAAGCATTTTCTGGGTTTAAGTACATGCATCAATTTTAAGTTATGGGCTTGACTTGTTGTTCTGTTCTAGTTCTTTGCTTGGCTTGTTATAGCACAGCATTTTAATTGACTCTGGTATATGATCAGTTTTATTGTCTATATATACTTCTATAAATAAAGAAAATACATGAGGGAATAATAATTTTTGTTTCTATTATTTTGAGGAAGATATGTTATACATTCTGCATTTCAGAATTTTCCTTCTGTTTTCATTTACATTCCTACTGTCCAGCTGATTTTCCCAAAGGGAATAATAGGCAGTCAAAGGGAAATATCTGTTCTGGAGACATACTTTATTTTTACAAATGTTAACCGTGGGATGGACACTCACTGTTTCCTACAGGTCAAATGTGTCATGAATTTTAAGCTTTGGAAATATAAAAACTTAGACCTTATATAGACCTGGCAGGAGATCAGTTTGAGCAATCTAAATGTTCTAATCTCAAGATGTTATTTTTGTCTATTTTTCACAGTTTAGGAATGGTATTCCCCAGTTCAGTGCTCCTACCAAGTCTCTCCAAAATCACATACTGCTCCCCCTTCCCCTCCCCTTTCCTCTTGTAGTGGGATGAAGTTGAGAGTTGGAGGCACAAAAAGCAAAGATCTCGTGTTGAGATAAGAAAAAAATACTGGAAACACCAATGACATAAGAAAATAAACAATAACAGCAAAAAATTAATAACAAAAGGTATGAGAAAATAAAATATTCATAAGGAAAAATATCCCTGATAAAATATCCATCACATTTTCTCAAGTGGAAGGAGCCCCTTCTCCTTGGAAGAAAGAGAATTCCTTCCGCCTCTGCTCAGCAATGACGTGCAGTGGTACAGAATAACTCTCTAACCCTATCTTGGCTGGAACCAGGACTATTCTACGAATGGTTTTATTTTAACAGAGTAGATATCTGAAAAATAGTTTTTACCAAAACAAGGCATGGTCATGAAAGATGCTTCTAAGTGTTTTGATACTTAAAAGCTTTACTTCACTATGAAGTATGATAGGTGTTGTAGAGCTGATGCTGAAGAAAAGAAGAAAAAGAAAAATGCTAAAAACTCTTTGTGTACTTGCCAGACTCAGCATCAGAGGATAATTTTGTCATCCTGAGCTGTAGATTAACTGTTGGAGAGATGACCTTTTAGCTCTTTTCCAACCTAAATGGTTCTGTGAATCTGTAGCAGATGGACTTCAGTGATGGTTATTGGAAGATGTTATGGAAGGAACAGCAAAAGGAGGGACTCAAACTCTGAAACGTTTCTTGGTCAGAAATGTATTAAAATATGGAGTCAGTAATCATGATTTAATTTAATCATAGTCCTCATCAGTATTCTCTATCTATATTTTTATATACTATTTTGTCTCTGTGTTCTCTTTCATATTAAGAAAACAACTGAAGGACATCCAAAAAAGAGATATTAAACTAATCTCAGCACAATAAGCTCCTCTAGCCTTCGCTGCTTGGAATTAAATCGCTTCACCTGATTTCTGCAGCACTCTAGTCTTGTGCACTCTTCCTTCATGGAGGAAAGAAAGAAATTAGTTCTCTTTTATTATCTCTTCAACTTGTTAAAAACAAACATGAAGAAACTGTGAGGAAATTGTCTGATAAGAATTCACTTGTAGAGAAATAAACTCACATAACATGAAATGAAAACCCTAATGTACTTCATGACGTTTCTAAGGATTTATATTCTATTCCTAGCAAAGAGCAAATCAAGCTATGGTACAAAAAAATTTGCCTATAGAAACTTCTCAAAAAAGACAATTTGCTCTACACTACCCTCCACTTTCTAATACCCCTCTCCTTGTTGACAGTAAAAACTTTTATGACAGTTTTTGAGAATCTTGCCATCTCAGTGATAAATTCTCATTGAGAATAAAGACTTGGTGGTAGAGAAGTGTGACAACCTGGGAAGAGATTGCCAATCTGAATTAGATCTTCTCATTCTTAAAGAATTCTACAGTTTCTTGTCTTTGCAATGTTCCAATGGACAAAGTTTCAATCGTGTGTTATTTGGAAAGCAACACTAGGAATGAAAGAAAATTCACAGAGTGTTTAAAATGCTAAATTGTGCTCTAGTACATTTCTGCCACCAGAGTAAGAAAGAGAGAGGGAGAATTTGCTTAAAAGAACCCATTTATAATAAAAAGGCACTTGAATAAAAGTCTTAATTTTTCCACCCATTTTTTTTGGTGTTATCTTATTGTTCTGATTGCAGTGAATACCTCAGCCACAGCACAGTCTTGTCATAGTCAGAAACTGATATCTAACATTAAAATTTAATTGACTGTTCCTGTACATACAATTGACATGTACAAGATAAAAAATTCTATTTATGCAAAGATAAGAAAATTAATTTATTATATCAAAAAGTGCTGCAAGAAAAACACAAAGTAAAACAGATAAAAACACTATATGCACTAGATAAAACTGTCTCAGTAATGTTAATGCAATATCAATAACCAATTGTTTCACTTTCAGTTATTAAAGATAAATTTAAAACCTGTAACAAAAATCAAGTTTCTTTTTTTTAAAAAAAAAGTTACTTGTTGCTGGAACTAACTGAAATACATATTTTATTAAAACTGTTATTCAAGTCTTTAAAACAAACACATTTAACATGCAAAACATTCAGAGAATTATGTATTTCAAAAATATAGGATGAAATAAAAGATTGCTAAGCTGATATTTAGGAGGATGTTTCTTTTGATCAGAGGCTCTATGTACAGCCTTGAAAGCCATTAAAAGCAAGGTACAAGATTGCAACCCTTTGAGGCTGTGGGAAATAAAAGCCCTTTAAGTTTATGCAGACAAAAATTTTTGCCTCCTTTAAAAAGATGTTCCACCCATCTCTGCCCTGAATATGCTTCAGGAGGTGAAAAACAAAGATGTGGATCCTGGAAACAAAGAGTCTGTTGGGAGCAGATAACATCCACGGTGTAATTTCCCCCTGACCTGAACATGATAGCATAAGGCCAGGGTAGAGAGTAAGGCAGTATTTCCAAGGTAGTAACAGCTTCGTGCTGCAACAATCCAAGAACATAACATACTTTCATCTGGCCTTTTGGATAAACATTAGTAGTGGGGATAATGTCAGTAGAGGTAACAAGATTTCAGAGGAAAATATTTCAGCAAAGAAACCTGCAATCTATATACATAGCGGGTAAGGGTAAACTTGCCTAAAGGGAAGGAGCATTCACAAAACAAATAGCATGTAAAATTTCAATTACTATTACTATTTGATTTCTAAATTTATTTCTCTGGCCAGTGCATCTGATACGTTCTCACACATATTTTTATGTTTACCTCTTTCACATGTAAATCCACTCCAGTCCCATTTAAGGCATCTAAAAATTTAAGTGAAACTATTGTCTTATTACCTGCTTCAGCCTCACACAACAAAACACAGAACCCATCAACATCCATGCAAATCAATGTGGTTATAATCAACCTTCTGCAGTGTTACTTACTTTTGTCATGGCTAAAATTGAAGTGATAGTTATTCTTCCTTCTCTCTGTTGAATTGGACACAAAAGCAATGATTCTAAAATATATCAAACTTCTAAAATATTATCCCACTGTGTATGATGAGCTATTTAATACTCTTTAAGTATTAAAGAGTATTGCTAACATGTGTGAAGAGCTTTTTAATGCGTAGTCCCTTGTTTCAGATCTGTATTTGTGTATTGGTTTGAAGATTGCGATTAGCTTAAGTGTTTTAGATAGTCTGTCATGATCTAATTGACCCATTAGTCACTTGGTCCAACATTTTCACAAACGTTGTTTCTTCACATTTGTGAAAATTTGGTTGATGCCAAACTTGGCAATGGGAAATTGCAGCCTTCTTCTTTAGACTGAAAATCAAATGACCATAAAGAAAACTATTCATTTGTCTTTTTGGTTTTGGAGATACATGTAGGTATTCTTATATATTTTCAGTCACTGCCAAACTCAATGTACAAGACACAAAAAGCACAGAAAACTGGTAATGGGTTAAAACTCTAAATAAACTTGAACTTTCAGACTTCTGCAGCTTGTGTTGAATTTAAAATGTCATTATACAAAACTCTTTAAGTTGTACCTTTAATATCTGAAGGTAGAAAACTGTAATATCTTTGAAAGTAAGTTTGCAATGGAACAAATGTTCAATGAAATATAGCAAAATTCATATATTAACTTTAATAAAGCTCTTAATAGGATCAAAAGCTTTTGCAGATTTAAAAAACAGTGTGGCTTCAACCGCTGGGGGGGTTTTAAAAATTTCATTTTTTTGGGTTATTGCAAGTTTATTATTAAACATTTGTATTCACATATACATTCAGAGAATGTGAATTTCTATAAAACCGCCCTGCAACCAAAACATGTGCAAATCCTAATCCCCAAGACCCCAATCAAAGTTTCCAAAACTTTGCAAACCACAGTACCTGTGAATATCCAGACAGTGGCTAGACATCACGATCCAAGTTTGCAAATCCTCCACGTTTCTATTATGATTTCATGTGTCTGTAAATTCAGATCGGACATGTGTTTGTGATTCACTCTATACTCATTATTCTACAGTTTAAAATGATCCAGGCACAACCCCATGTAATTCAGTGACCAGCTTAGTTTTGAGTGCAAGCAATAGGTTGAACATAACTGGAGCCAAAATCTCCAAATTATATCACAACATTCCAACTGTGTTTTTTGTGAAACACTTGTATTTAATTCCGAGGGTTACTGAAGTTGATGTGTATGCCATGTGGGCACAGGTAATAGAGATACCTAGGGAATATATAGTTACTCAGGAAGCTGTGGTAGAAAGAGAAGTATTGTGTAAAAAAAAAAAAAAAGGTGTCTGCAAGTGCGAGAAGCTAAAGTACAGGAAAAATTATTTTATCAAATTTTGCTGTCGATATTCACTCATCACTCATGGAGAATGTGCCTGTAGGAAAAAAAAAGAGAGTAATTCTCAAAATCTGCTTTACAAATTATACAAATGACATAGCAAAAAAATCTGTGTGTTTCAAATCCTTTTCAAAATGACTTTATTGTATTTTACAAATCCAAATCTTCTGGGAACTGGGGCAATAGGATGCGTGTGGGAGGTTTGCAGGTTTTCTGAATGGCAGAAATGCATATTTTGACAGAAGCACTAATTAATGCTCAGAAAAATTTCAAAGTAAATAACTAGTTGGACAGAAAATGTCTGTTGCTTTTCCTTTTGAAAAAAATTGTATTCTGAGAAAAAAAACTAAAGTGGGTACTATTTCAGTCTTCAAGAATTTAGATAGGTATTTCCATGAACTGAAAGAAATGAAACCATATTCCAGTCTCACTTTGTCTTAAAATGAATAATATAGTAATAGTTGGTATTTTCTTGATGTCTTTTTCGTATTCAATTTTCAGAAAATCTGAGTTGAAAACTTGCCTGTTATACCTACTGCTTGTCAAAGAAACTGAGGATGTCAGAAATAGGAGATGACAGATTTTGCAGGAGGAAAAAGGCATTAGATTCTAAAGTATCTCAAAACTCTGCACTTCTAGACAAAAAGGGGGAGCGCTTCGTCAATAAAAACTTATC
>VZTB01005008.1:30697-55632 GCA_013397245.1 Thryothorus ludovicianus
GATCAAGAACTGGTTAACTGACTTAAAAAAGAGCTGTCAGTGGTTAGTTATTTTTATACAGGAGAAGGGGGTTCCACAGGGGACAGGACACATAATAAGGAACTAATTATGTAATCACCAGCAATAAAACATGTGGAAGGCAAAATATTTAACCCAATGATAAATAATAATGAGAATGTAGATGTCATAAAATCTGGATAGTTTGATAAACCATTTCTATTAAAATGAACTATTTCTAATGCAGCCACCCAGATAGGAATTAATTTTAATATTTGCAGAATAAGAGTTTGCTGGATAAGATTTTTTCCCCAAAATGAAGAGATCCAAAAGACCTAAGAGTCTTAGCAGCAAGATAACCAGCATTCAGAACAATGCTGTAGGAACAAGAAGTAATCTTGTTCTTGGAGAAGGAAGAGGAAACTTAGAGTACATAGCTGAGTTCACTATTCCAGGGAGTATTATTACATATTCTCTGTAATTATGGTTTTTTAGATATTTTAGAAGAAGGATAAAAGTTAGGGAAAGTTCATGAAAAAAAAAAAAAAAAGATTGGCGAAAATGATGAAAGCACTGGAGAAAGTACCTTAAAGTGAAATACAGAACATATAAAAAAGAAGATTGGAAGGTGATTTGATTGCAGTGTGTAAGTATCTTCACGGAAAAAAAAATGCATTCAGTTCCACAGAGCTCTTTTATCTCATGCAAGACATGGTAACAAGAAGAAGTAGTTGGAAATTGAAACTAGTTATTCATGTTGGAAATAAGTTATGTATTTTCATCAATTATAGAATAAAATCTATCAATGCTAGTGACAAGTTTTCTCATCTCTTGGCATCTTGAAATCAAGACTGGGAGGTTTTCTAAAAGTCTGTTACATCCTCATATGGTACTAAAGAAGAAAGTTTTTCAGCTTAATTTAGACCATTGTGTAATTTAAGGACATGAAACATTCAAGGATTCAAACAAAATGACCCCTTGTATAAATTCCATATGATTTACAGTCATATATAATTGCATCTTATATTCAAATTGACACATTCCATTTGTTGTTATGGCAATATAGAGCAGAGGTGCCAGATTACAAGTTTTCTTTCCAGGTGATCACTCTGTGGTATGCAACTTTTGCAATATCTTCAGGAAGTTATAGGACTCCAGAGAGAAATGCCACACTCCCTCAAAGAAAACAAAAGCACTTTCTTTCTCTTCCTTACCCAATGGATGGATTTTAAATAATGCCTACCACTTCCTCTTACTCATCATCTCAAGCTCTGCATCATAGCTCTCCTATCTGATCCTTGATTTGCAGTTGCTTCTCATCTTAAAGTTCCTTTGGCTTGGCCTTCTTCCACTGGCAGCATTGACAAGTGTTTTCAGTCCCAAATGCTCCCTGGATAATTATTTATTTTCCTTGCAAAAACTAAACTGTTGACACCTTATGGTCTGTGCAGATCTCAAAGATTTAAATTTATTTCTACTTTATTTAAGAAAGAAATCCCCCAAAAAGCCTCTAAAATTATTAAAACAGAATCAACTTCTTTGACAGCTATAATGAACTTGGAAAATATCTGAATTTTATTTTATGAATACTCTATTTGATTCTGCCTGCATCTCATGTTGCTGACCACCTGCTTTTAGATCATTTATGCTAAAGGGAAATGTTAGATTGAAAAAGAAAAGTAAAATAGTAATCCAGTCAGAAACATCCCCAAAGACAAGATTGCCAGATGTATAGCTGTGTAGGACATCTTTGGAGATTTGAGAGCTCGTCAATAAAAAATAAATTGTCCTGGAAATCGTTTCATCAAGGCCATTGACTCAGGGGTGCTTGTTAGTTTTGCTGTTAGTTTTAGTGGCTCTGGACCCTTTTCACAGTTTCATCGTCCTCAAGAAAGCTTTAAAGAATCCCGTGTTCAGACAAACCTCAGAAACTCCTTTTTTCCTGTCATAGAGATGCTATGAATGGAGGTCTGTGTGGTTTTGTTTTATGACCCAGTCTTGGAGACAAGCTGGTTAGTCAAGACTGAAAAATGTGATCTGTTTGAAGAATGGCCTCTGGAGTAAGGCAGGCCACCTACGGTGAATCAGAAGAAGCTGACAGGAAGATGTTTTGGACAATTGAAAGGAAAAATTTATAATGCCTTGATTTTATGAAGCTGTTTTAAAGTCATTTTGATAAGATATTTTCAAACAGAGATCCCAGGGTAGCTTTGGTGACATAACAATGTTTGTTACCCTGAGATCTATAACCTAGGATTTAGATTGGGGTTGAGCAAGCTATAAACCCATTCCTGGTAGAATGATAACTAATATCTGAATGAGGGAATGATAAAATCTTGAGCTAGAACTGTAATTCAATCAATTTGTGATGTGCAATATTGCTTCTATTCCTCTTTCATGACGTTTTGAACTTTCCTAAGAATGTCCTAGAATTATTATTTTTTATTTTTATTTCATGTTTCTCATCTCTACTTATTAGATATACCTGAGCTCAGGGTTTGATCAAGGAACACTTTCTTTTCTTAGCAATAATTTACATGATGAAAGGTTATTATCTTATCCTTGGTTAGACTTTTCCAAATAAGTAATTTGATCCTATCTATCTTTCTTTAATATCTTTTTCAAATCTCAGTGCTCATATTAACTTTCCTAGTTGATCAAAACTCTTCTTGAGATTTCATGCCCAAATATGTTTTTTCAATTATAATGCAGAAAAGGAGAAACATAATTTCCTCCATTTTCAAGGTGATGTTTCTATTTATTTCAATAGAACTTATATTTATCTTTTTTGTAACCTATCAAACCTTATGTTTGTCTCATGGTAACTCTTGTTCCACAGAAATAAAAAACGTTTGCAAAAAAATGAAAAAGAAGAGGATTTGTTGGGTGTCACTCGGCAGAAAAAGGTCCTTAGCCCTATTCCAGTGTTATAGCCAGATATTGATGCTGTTTTGTCATATGCTTATTTTAGTTTTCAGATTATGTTTGCCCCATTGACATGTGACCTTACTGTCTGTTTCTCCCCAGCAGATGTGGCTGCTGCAGACACTGCTCAGCAGACACTGTGTCCTGTCCCCTACCATGACTCTGTGCATTGCTGTGGGTCATTCATAGGGAGCTCATAAAAAATCACTCAGATATTTCTCCAAATATCAGATTAAAAAGACACAATATTAAGACTTCATTGAACAAAATCACCCCCTCCCCTGAGATGTACACAAAGAAATAGTTTAAATCTGGAGGCAGCATAAACTGTTTCAGAGTGGTAACAACTATACATGAAAACATTTAGCAGCCTATGGCCCTAATGCTGTAGGCTTGTGCTTATTGGTGTGGTCTGGATTGTGACCATTGCTTTGTTTTAATTTGCTTTAACATCATTTATATGTGGAAATAGTAAAAAAAAGTCTAGACTATTGGGAAAAATATATTTAACATGTGTGAACTCTCACCTACTATAATTGTATGATTTTCTGTCAATCTTTTTCCTCAAAGCAGCTCTCTGACATTCTAGCCTTACAGTGGAAGACAAAAGAGGTGAAACACCTGAATGTCTGCTAGACTGTTGCAACATCTCACATGTTTAAATGTCACCTGTTAAATTATAGTGTACGATTTTTTTCCTATTGCAGGTGTTTCAGTAGATAGGAGCAGAGAAGAAAGAAAGAAGTTATGAAAAAAGAATTAATTTATTTCTTTTGCTCTATCCCCTGGAACTCTGTGTGAAAGAAATTTTTATCTTTGTTTCTTAACACTAATTAATTATTTGAATGTATATCTTAACACATATCAATTTTCACTGAAGCGTAAGTAAAAATAATTCAGATGTTTCTAAGAGTTCTGAGAAACAATCTCAGTGCAAGTCAGTGCCGTTGTCCATTGTGTTTACATGTGTCTTTAACACTAGAGGGAAGCAGCTGTGGGGAAGTCAAAAAATGAATGAAACCAAAATGGATGTACAAGAGTCAAAAATGAGCAAAGAATTTTTTGAAGTCCTGACCTAGTCCAGCTTTAGCTCCTTTTTACTACCCTTTGGGCATAAGAAGTCTCCTATTTCTGGATTCATGGCGATGTATAGCAAGAAAGATTTTAATTACAGAATAGTCAGGTAAAGAGATGTAAATATCTCCAACTTCAAATTTGGCAGGGAAGAAATGTGAAACTCTTTTCCCACAGTCTAAATTATTGTCCTGATGATGGCTATCCTCCAGCATCCTGCAGTTTCTCTCTTTATTATATCCACTGACATTTAAATTTCAAAAGGGTCTTATTTAAATCTAATGCCAAACAGGGATGGTTTCTGAATAATCAGAAACTGGTTTGCATCAAAAAAATATTTACCAATTTACTCAAAAATAAAAAGGCTTTTGCTATATGGCAAGTGAAAGCATCAAAATGCCCAAATATTTAGAGCTACATTCAATATGCTTTTTAAAATATTAAGTATGCTAAATCAATTTCAGGTTTATTTTATAAGCTCTTGTAGTGTCAAGGCTATCAATAGCTAATACTGTGATAATATGTGAGGAAGAAATCACACTGAAGCATAGTTATGAACTCCAGTGGTGATGGTAGGACAATATCTTGCAGCCTTGCACTCAAAGATTCTGCAAAAGCATGAAGACCTTTTGCCGAAAAATCTGAAAGAGCTCATCTTCTACATAGGTCATGAACCAGTTGAAGAGCAACTGTACAGATGAACAGACCTCTTTGTTGTTGTTGTTGTTAAAAAAAAGCAACACATATTGTTCACTGTTTAATTCTGCATTTGCAGACTCACGCTGAACCAACAGTTTCTGAGGTGATGTCTTGGACATAGGTTAAACTTCATGATGTTTTTCTATTGTTGTTCTTTCTCTCCCTTTGCTTAAAAGCTTCCTCTTAGTGACTGGTATCACATTTCATGTACCCTCAATACCTTCTAGCAGTATCCAGCATGATGAAACCTACTTCAGTATTGACCTTATTTCAATTGGACTGTATGTATGAAAATGTGCATGATTTTTATGTCTGATTTTATATTACTGCTTACCATTATGTTTATGACATCATATCCCTTTATTTTATCTCTTTTTCAGCTGTGATCAATATTCCTTTCCAGATAATATCAGACTGATTATCAGTGAAATCCATGAATATGCTCTTTGTTCTTTTAGATCGTTAAAGATTGGAAATAAGAGACATCACATGGACTTTATTTATTCCAGTAAAAGCTTTGCAGCATATTCACATTTTGCCATTCTTCATTAGCTTCTATTTATATTTCTCCAGCCAGCATAAAGCTCAATTGAAAATACCTCAGCACCCTCATCTGAGTAAATAATGTTATGTATTTTACAACAATTACTCACTACCAGACATGTCTGCCTAGACGGTATACTTTATACAAAAGATAATCATAGTCAAGTAATTTTAATAAAGCTAAGAAGGTTATTTCATGCCAATGCTTATGTATTTTATCTATGCAAGATATAATAGTATAAAAATGTAATCATATTAAGTGCATGTGCTAATCTTAAATATTGCTCTGTAAATCTACACAGATACATAAAATATAATAGAATTACAACATACTTACTGACACAGATGTATCAGCTGTATTTCTGCCAGAAAAAGAAACACTTTTAGCTTTCTTGCTCCTAACCTGCTGGTACAATTTCCAACTTCAGGCAGTCATTTTCCATTCTTGTGCATTTATTTGCGGCAAAGTAGTCTGAAGACATGAATCAATACATATATACAACAAGCATGTAGAGATGCACATAAAGAAGTAGAGAAATATTTCAGGCATATGTAGATATTCATGTGTATATGAGTGTACAATTTTAGACGTAATGAATCTGCTTTTATACAGATATTTGTATTATGTTTAAGATGCAAAACATATTTGAACATTTATGTAAAATATTCTGCTATTTTACATCTGCAGTGCAGCTCTAAGTTAAGCTGCTGTTTTCACAAGTGTTATTTGGATTTCCAGGTTAAAATTCCCATAATTTCCAGTACGGCTGTACAAAATTCCACTTGTCACTTTTCATGTATTCATGACACAAAAATATGACTACAGATGCTAATTACATTAAATTTCCTGAGCTCTTATACTGTTGCATTTCATAACAGTTCGATTCTACCTTTAGGAAGCTGATGTAATGAAATTGTCAACTGAAAAGTCATCCTAACTTTATTTTCTATGAGAATAATTTCAATATGCAGAAGATATGCAGATGACACAGAGCTGGGTAGGATTGTTTATCTGCTGGAGGGTCAGGAAGGCTCTGCAAAGGAATCTGGACAGGCTGGATTGATTGGATGTATTATGTGAGCTTCACCAAGGCCAAATGTCAGGTCCTGCACTCAGGTCACTACAAATTCATGCAGCCCTACAGGCTTGGGAAAAAGTGGTGGGAAAGCATCTTGCAAGAAAAAATCCTGGGGTATTTACTGAGCATGTCTAATCATGGGCTACTGTGTGCTCAGTAGCCAAAAAGGCCAATGACACCCTGGCTTGTATCAAAAATGGTGTGGCCAGCAGGACCAGGGCTGGGATTGTCCCCCTATACTCAGCACTGCTGAGGCCACACCTCGAGTGCTGTATCCAGCTCTGGGCCCCTCACTACAATGAGGACATTGGGGGTCTGGAGTGTGTCCAGAGAAGCTCAACAGAGCAGCAAAAGGGACTGGAGCACAAGTCTCATGAGGAAAAGGTTGAGGAGTGGTTTTATTTATCCTAGAGGAAGGGGGGCTGGGAAGAGACTTTATCACTCTCTACAACTACCTTACAGGAGGTACCAGCAAAGTGGGAGTCAGCCTCTTCTCCCAGGCAATGTCAGGACAAGAGGAAATGTCCTGAGGTTACACCAGGGAAGGGTTCTCAAGTACTGGAACAGGCTGCCCAAGGCAATGGTCACCATCCCTGAGGGTATTTGATAAAAATGTGTCGATCAGGCACATGGTTTAGTGGTGGACTTCACAGTTACTTCACAGTTGGGTTACTATTGAACTCAAAGATATGACAGATCTTTTCCAACATCATTGATTCAATGATTCTACAATAATCTGAGGAAAATAATGGGATCAATTTTATTATGGACTAAGGAGTTTATCTTAGTGGTAGAAAAAATTTTTTTCTAGCTAAAAAGAAGGAAAAACTTGTGCCACAGGACTGGAATGGCTTCAAATTGTTCAATATGCTACTACAGTGAGGTTAAAAGATGAAGAGAGTTCCCATCAGAACAAAAACATCCTCATTTTTCATTGTCTTACCTCATTAGAGCTAGATGACATGAATTAAAGAGTAATACACATTTCTTTGGGCAAAAAAGGCATTCAGTACTATTCTTTAAAGATCAGCTTAACAGTGCCAGAGGGTTTCAGGTACAGAAAATTTGATTTTACTTCATATACTAAATGCATTCAAAGAGGCACACAAAACTACTAGTCCTAGTTTTTGAACAAGTGTGTACATAAATACATAGTACAGCAGGAACAGGGAAGGAACAGAAAGAACAGCTGCACAAGCAAATGGAAATAGAATTTGATAGGCAACTGAATAAAGACACTGACTGAATTACTAGCTTTCACTCTCCATATTTTTAGATGTGGAAAATTTTATTTGCAATGACATCTTAAATTATTTATAAGATTAAATTAGCAACAGTTCTAAAACACATAACATTTAATAACACTACAATAACTTCTAAAGTGACTTTTACTGCAAAAACATGCCAAATTGCTGAATAATAGAATTTTCATATATTAAACACATGAAATATCGTGTTTAAAATTATTAGCTTACATGGTTTTTGAATCGCAATAGCTGCCAGCTTCAATAATAAATGTTGAATTTGTATGAATACAAATTACATTATAGTATATTTGAGGTAAGTGCCAAGTGCCACTAGAGAAATTTTTAGGGGCAAGAGCATAATAGAACATCTTTTTGTCTAAGAAAAAGTGCTTTTCTCCAGTGACTAGATGCCATACCACCATTCACTAACATCACTCACTACCACGCTCTGGACCTGGCCATCCATCCAGTTCTTAACCCAACAAAGAATGGCTGTGTCCAAGTTGTGGGCTGCCAGTTTTTCCAGGAGTATGATGCAGGAGGCAGTGGTAAAGGCTTTGTTATAGTCCAAATAGACAACATCCACAACCTTTCCTGCATCCACTAAGCTGGTCACCCTGTCATTAATTTTCTAGTAGCGACTTACCAGTCTGTTTATACAATATCTGATCCAGGTGTCGTTAAGACTAGTATGAAAACTTCATTAGTTTAATGGGATTTGGATGATCTCCCATATGATAAGGAACAGTGCCACCTTTTTTGAATCTTCTGGTACATTTCTCTGAGCAGCAGAGATGCATGAGTAACTTTCTGCTAGCAAAGGTGATAATTTCACTGTTCATTCCCCTGCTCTTGTCTGAATCCCCCCCTGCCTTGTGTTACATGAATATGAGGCTACCTTGCTGAGCCAATTCTGTTTATCAGCCTGGCAAAATGCTGATAAGCTACAGTTGGTATACAGTTTTATAAGCATTTTTGCTGAGCTACTTAAATGAAGTTACTCACAAAAGCTTCAGCAAAACATCAAAGTGAGCTAAGCAAGGACTGTAGAAAAGAGGAAAACAAAAACGAGATGGAGAAGAACTCCCCTCTTTTTGAATTTTCAATCTCCCAAGCTAGTTCATTCTAGCTGTTATCATAAGTTCCTGTTACTTATGCAAGATCTGGATGGTGTTCTCCTCTTCCATCTCTCCATCCTGTCAGTGTTAATGGATTCAGAGACATGATCTCATTCTCTGAATTCGACTCTGAAATGTTTAAATATGGTATTTTTCTGCAAGACTAAATATTAGCACATAAGTGAAGTGCTTATTTGGTATAAACCAACTTTCCCAGTTCAGGATCATGACACAAAAATCAGTGGGTATTACTGAAAGAAGACATCACACCCAGCTTCCTGTAACCATCAGTAAGTAACCCATGTATAATCTCAGGTAAAAGACTTTGCTGCCTGTTAATTCAACACTCATGCAATCGAGAATCTGCCTAAGTCTTCCAGATGACCTGAGAGTGTATAAATCTAACATGAACCATAGATTAACCATGAATAAATATTTCTCTCAAAGTCACTGACTATGGTTGTCTGCCTCAGTACACGATGATTTAGCAAAGAGAAAGTACAATCTTGGAGAAGCTAAGGGTGAACAAAATGGGAAAGAAACCCACTGTTTGCATTAGGATGATGTACCATTACCCTTGAACACACATCCTTTTCTAGTTCTACATTACCTTATGGACATATCCATCTGCTGATCACTGCCTCTGTCCACCTTGACTCCCAGGCAGAATTTACTATCACTCCGAAATGCCAGCTTTGCTGCTGCCAAGATAGCTTCAGTGTTCCATCTTAGGAAAAATCTTGTATTTAAATCCAATAACTTAACCTGTCTCAATTTCACTGCAATTTTGACATGAACAGCTCTGCTGAGAAGTTTAGGTGAGTGATAGTTCATAGTGAGGAGATCTGGAAGTGTGGTAATAAGCAGCTGGAAAAGTAACCCTTCCACCTGTTTGCAAAGCACTCCTCTGCCTGAACACTTAGAGGCTATCACAGTAGTACCACTGACTATTACTTCATAATAATGGGCCTGTAACTGTGTTTTAGTATGTGTAAAGGTTAAAGGTAAGAAATTAATTTTTCTTTGACAATACTGAATGATTCCATTCGGACTGAGTACTGGCAAACAGAATATTGAGGATAGCTTTTTTTTGCATCTGTGAATGCTCAGTGAAAGGTGTTGACAAGGTTGTTACCAAACTGACAGGCTATTGAGGTACATAAAAGTTGACTTATCATCCCAGCAGTCCTTACCCAGAATTAAAAGAGGCTGGAACATATCAGCAGGATTTTCTGTGTTAAAAAACTGAAATTCTCTGCTTATGATTTCAATCATTTTAGGGTTTCAAATTTGGCTGAGAAGATACTGTTTTGTTTTTATTGCAAAAAAAAAAATATTAATACCATTGAAAAGTAAGAATCAGTAACTTAATTTTCTTTTCAAAATTTATAGGTGAAAGCAGCCTCAGGACCTTATCTGGTCCATATTTTGCCCAAGAGTCTCTTATATGGACTTAGATCTTTCACATTTGTCTTCAATTCTTTCACACTTTGCTTTTCTAGAATTCATTTGATGGACATTGCAGAAAATGTACACAGTATTCTCTGGTTTGATAATATTTTACTGTTAGGAATAAGGTGGGATGGGGATGGGGTAGAGGAGGATCCCAAAATTTGTAACACAATTGGTAAACAAAAGTTCAATGCTTGAGGAATAAAAAGAATGAACTATAACTTCAGTTTTGCATTTTCTCCTTTTTCATTTTGTGAAGAGATTGAAGGCACTGGAAAGGAAGGGTTTCATTTCACTTATACTTGTACTCATCCAATGACCATCACTAAAACATTGAGATGAATCAGATAAAGACTTAGCTACACAATGTGTTAGGCTGCATAAGAGAATTTTCTGCCCTATTCAAAGGTACAATATTTAACTTTTTTCTTTTTTTTATATTCTGTAGAACTCAAATGAATCCTCCTTTTGTTCACTCAGAAATGAACAACTGTGACTGTGAGAGAGGGGTGCTCTTCTATAGTATTCTAAGAGGAATTGATCTGTGTCCTTATAAAAGGAAGAATTGCACAACCATAATCTAAAAGAAAAAAAAAAAATCAACACATCAGACCATTTGTAATAAAATCAAAAGTCCATTCTTTGAAAGATATTATTGATTTTTAGAAATTTCAATTGAATTATAGGGAAGAGATTACTGTGTTTTATTTTACAGAGGACCCAAGCATTTATCCAGAGTATTGAGCTTCTCTGATGTCACTTTTCCTGAGGTGACAAATTTCTCATATCAGACCCTCTGAAACAAGATCAAATACCTGAATTTGCATTTCCTCTATCCGCAACCAATGCATTAATCAAGAGATTGAAAAGTGTGTGAACTTATTTCTCATCAGAGGTCATTATTGAACACCACATAGAACACTTATTTTTATTTATTCTCTACAAATTGAAGATGTCTTTTTTTGTATTAAAAAAAATGCAAGAAATCCTTTATTTTTAATACTTTCCAAAATATATTTTATTTTTTTGATGAGAAAAAATGTTTTTCAGGGTAAGAAATCATCACAAAATAAAGTTTCATTCTCTGTACAATTGCTTTAAAAATGTAAACTTAAAAAATTACATTTAGCAATTTTAGCTTGGATTTGCATGATGAATTTGTTAAAATTTAATAATTTTGCACAAAACAAGAAAGAACACCAAGTGTGTGCAAAGAGCAACAGCACTCAGTCTCATTTTTTCAGTAAAACTTGATCAACTGCTGCTGAGAAGATGTATTCTGCCCATGTTCCAAAGAAAAACTAGAATTCTTGAGAACCACTGCATTTGGCAGTCTTATGTCTTATTTGGCAGTCTTATTAGTCTTATTTGGCAGGAGAGAAATTATTCACTGGGTGTTAAATTTTTCAAGTTGCTTGAAGTGTTGTGCTAATAACACCAAGGTTGTGGGTTTTATACCTATATGGGCCACTCCTTCAAGAGTTGGACTTGATGATCCTTGCTAATGGATGATGATCCTTTTAACTCAGAATATCCTGTGCTTCTCCAACAAAGCATTACAGTCTTTAGCAAAAGCACTCTGTACTTCTCCAAACTTGGTTTGCATATGTTGAGTAGAGACTGGTTTTTTGTCCCACTACTTCTCAGTTGGTTTGATCCTTGCTAAACATACTTCATCCCCTCACAGCTCTTAGCACACCAAATGGAGACTCCCAATGCATAAAAAGATGGGTTTTTAATCCTATACTGCACTAGAGAAGCTTTCTAATATTACTGCTCCTCTTGTTCTACTGAACAAGATGAAGAAAAAGGTTGTGTTCAAGAAAAGCTACTAACTAAGAATAGAAAGAAAGAAGCTAGGGTGAGAAGATAAGGAAGCACAGGGAAAATAGAAGAAACCAGTTAGAAAAGATGCACACAGAGGGAATGGGAAGAAAAAGACCTTGAGATCTAGGGAACCGCAATGAAGGGCTGTTGTGGCTTGACACTTGGCCAATTCCAGGTACCCACGAGAGTCGCTTGCTCACCCTCACCTGCCACAGCCAGGCAAAGGAGGGAAAAGGAAAAAAAAATAAAAAAGGCTTAATGCATGAAATGAGGACTAGGAGAAATATTTCAAAGGTAAAACAGGTTCTTTAGCTGCAAAGTGAAACTTGTTACTAGCAGAATCACAGGAGGATAATGAGAAGCAAAAATAAGCCCTTAAAATCCTTCTGCCCCCAGCCTGTCTCTCCTTCCCACTGACAATACAGGGAGACAGGGCATTGGGGGTTTGGTCATTTCATCACTGAGATTTTCTGCTGCTCCAGGAGAGGTGTGCTTCCCCTGTGAGGCCATGGTGTCTCCCATAGGAGACAGTTCTCTGTTAACTTCCCCAGATGTGTGTCCACTCTTACGAACTGCTGCAAAACCACACCTGCTGCAAGGTGAGTCCCTCCCACGGGCAGACAGTCCTCCCAAAACTGCTGCAGCATGGATCTCTTTCCATGGGATGCCGCCCTCCAAGGACAGGCTGCTCCAGCCTGGAAGAAGAGCCTCCTGTCTCCACTGGGTCTCCCACTGGATCTCAGCCTCCTCCAGGCATCCACCTGCTCTGGCATGGACACCACTCCCATGGACTGCAGATGGATCTCTGCATTCCCTGTGGATCCCCACTGTCTGTGGGCAGATCTCTGCATCCCCCACGGATCCCCATGGCTGCAGGGACACAGCTGCTTCACCATGGTCTCACCCTGGCCTTCACAGGCATCTTGGCTCCAGTGCCTGAAGCACCTCCTCCCCTCCTTCTGCACTGACCTTGCTGTCTCCATGTTGTTTCCCTCACATTCTCACCTCCTCCTAGCAAAACCCATGACTTTGTTTTGATTTTGTTCTCAAACACATCGTCACAGAGGTGTTACCAGCCTCTCACTGGCCCAGCTTGGCCAGCAGCAAGTCCATCCTCAGAGCCATCAGGGCTTGGCTCTGCTGGACATGACAGAAGCTTCCAGCAGCTTCCCACAGGAGTGTCTTTGCGGCCCTCCTGCTACCAAAACCCAGGCCATGCAAAACCAATACAAGAGGTAGGAGAATAATTGTGAACCAAACCACCAGCAGAGGCTGAGGAGATTGGAAGGAAAAGGGAAAATTGTGTCATAGTAAGCACAACACATTTGCAACTGTTGGACAATATTTTTTGTTGGACATGGAAATTAATACATTACCTTCCGATATCAGTATTTCTTTGTTATCTGAAATAAATGATTTAGTGCTTGAAGTCATAGTTTGCGACTAGATGTTTTTTCATATTACATAAAAAGTAGTTTTCTTCACCAAAATTATTCCAAAACTGTATTCTTAAATAATTTGTTCATTAATGAAAATAAAAGAAAAAAATTAAACCATAATTTCTAAGTTTGATTAAATATTATTATTTAAATTTAAACAAACTTTACACATGAAACAACACACTCTCAGGTACTTTTCATGATCTGAATTATTTTTTATTGTTATGCAACAATGGAAGAATTTAATTCTACATCAGAAATAACATTGCCATCATGGTAAGGGAGGTGATCCTTCCTCTCTATACTGAATATTTGTGTGGCACTGAGTCCAGTCCTTGAATGAGAGGTATGGACCGACTTTGGTGGACCCAAAAAGGGCCACTAAAAAGATTATGGGACTGAAATCTCTCCAATCTAATGAAAGACAGAGAGAGTTGAGGATCTATGGGGTCTCATCAATGTGTACAAACACCTGAAGAGAGAGTTTAAAGAGGGAGACAGACTCTTTTCTGTGGTTTCTAGCGACAGGAATAGAGGCAATGAGCTTCACTGGGAACACAGAGGCATCTGTCGACCTTCAAGAAACACTTTTTTACTTAGGGAGACTGATCCCTGGAAAAGATTGTTTAGAAAGATCCTGGGCAACCAGCTCTAGCTGTCCCTGCTTAAGCAGGATGTTGAATTGACTGGCCCCTAGAATGTGTCTTCCACCATCAGCCTTTCTCTGCTCTTGTGATGCTATGATTTCAGAGGATATCTTAGGCTTCAAGCTTGAGGTTGAACAACAAACCAATGACAGCATCTCAAAGTTGATGCGTTAGATTAAATACTAATTACTTTTGGAGTTAAACAATAAATCTTGACTGCTGTGTTATCCTGATAAAGGATAATACTATTATTAGGAGTGTAATTTTCAAATTTCTAATATTTAGTTTTAACAGCAAAAGAAAAAGAAAGTTATTCTTCAAGCATATGATTAGAGTATTTAACTTACAAATAAAAATTTCTCTAGTTGCAAAATTCCTATATTACAGTTTGCAGTACAATTTTAAGTGAACTCCTTTATGATACCCTCTATTTGCATAATTTGTGGAATAGTTCCTTTTAAAATAGAGTTCATAGCTTATAAAAGACTCTGAAACAGAGCTGAAAATGCAAGAGAATTAAATCTCCTGAACTGTGAGCAATGAACTCATTGAGTCCAGTAGTCTGTGAGCACTGTTATTATTAAAGGAGTATTCTTTTAATAATATTATGTTTTCTGAAGCTGCTTTATGCTATAGCTGAGCGAAACTTGCATTTCAGTAAAGGATTAATAGAACAAGTTACCGTCCTCTTCCAAGACAGTAAATGAAAATTACATTTGTGAAGTAATTTTATTACTTGCAGTCATTAACATTTGAAATGTGTATAGAGCTGGGAGATAAAATGAGTCCCAGGCAGTTGAATGTCCACTCATGATCATATTCTCTATAAGATTTCTAATGTATGTAAAAATGCCCTTAGGACCTAAGGTCAAGCCTATAATATAATCTGCTAGAAGAATTTTGGCCACTCCTGATAATGGGAAACCTTACAAACCTCTTCCTGACTTTGGTTGTCTACCAAAGGCATTCATGGATATATTTATTAATGAGTTTGTGATAACTGTTTCTGTGAGGAGGGCTCCCTCATCCACATTTGCAAACAGAAGATAGGTCCTGATTCTTCAGAGTAACTCAGCAGTCTCCTCACCAGGTTGATCTCAGACAGGTCACAAGTTTTCCCTGTCAGGTGATTAAAGGACAGTAGTTTATGTGTCACTGTGGGACACACAAGGACACACACATACTTTCTCGTGAGAAGGCTATAACTCATTTATTCAAATAGCTGAGTCCAAATTTATATTATTTCCACACAGACCAGGGATTGGAGAAGAAGGCTGACACCTCTCCCATCTCGTTGGTCAAGACAACTGCCCATCTGCTGTTTTTCACACCAAGAGAAAGTATGTAAACAACCTCGTCACAACAAAAACATACTTCTGATAATAACACCTGTGTTTGAGAAAGAACTAAGAACTATGAAAAACATCAGGTTAGATAGTGCATCAGAAAACTTGAAAAACTAGGGCGACATTTATGGAGCTGAGGAGAAAGGAAAGTCATGTTTCTGAATGTAAGAGAAGACACAGTCACACTCCATATCTTAGAATACTGTTTGAACAAAATTTCTTAAAGGTGAGAGGGTATGTATACAGTGCAGAAGGAGTATAACTGGACTTGGAACAGACAAAAAGAGATACCTACATATGATTCTACTTTTTTTTTTTTTAGTGTTAAGAAAAATTTGGCAATTAAATGATGCCCAGAGAGAAAGTTATCAGAGGATTACATTAAATTGTAAGAGTATTTATACTTGTGTATATATTATATGTGTTTATATGTTCACCCACATATACACCTCCAGAAGACAGACTAGCAGTGAAAAAAAATCTGTCATGTGCAAAGAGATTGAAATAGATGACCCGAGACGTCTTTAGCAGTCATTTTAGCTGGTGATTAGGAATAAAAATTTAAATAAATAGTGCATAGAGTGTGAGTTCATGTAAAATCCAGTCTCAGAACTCATTAACATATTTCCAGTGCTTTTTTTGAGTATACAGTAAGTTGCATTTTTAAAAATAGTTTATATAGATGGCAACAAAAAATGTCACAGTTGTCAACATCAAGTAAGAGAAACCCGTCCAAAACAAAAATAAACTGATTGCAAGGGAGGAAGAATTCTCTTCTCCCTGAAGATTTCTTATAGTTGCCATGAGAAATTAAATGTGTAACTGAAACTGAGAGGAGGGAGGATGACTCCACATGAAGATGAGTTATTTAGGTGTGACAAGAAAATATATAAACAAATTGCTCAATTAACTTAGAAATAAGATCAATATTGGAAGATTTAATAAGTTTTTTCCTATTTAAATATTTAAGCTTTATAGATTTATAAGCATATAATCTTGATGAAAGGCATATATGCATACCCATGTCCTATTATTTTTAAATTATTTTTATTATTACCTGTACCGAAACTGGGTATTTAATATTTTGCAAAGACTGCAAGGATCAGCAAAGGCTAATAATAGAAGAATAGAAGATTTTTTTCCATGCTGTATGAGGATAACTTTGATAAACAGTTCCCTATGTGTGACAATGACAGTCGCCAGACATCTTCCTCTCTAAGATATTTTATATTTATTTCAAAACAAGCTGATGATCCCAAAAAATCCCAGCCCCTTCTGTATGTGTGAACCTTTTGCCTGCCCAAAGAAGAATGCAGTAACAGAGAATTATTTAAGACTTATGCTAATAGTGTTGTTCTTGATCTGCATATTGTATCACAATTGAAAAATTAAAATAAAAATTGTGAGAGTTTGGAGATTTCCTTTTTTGTTTTCCTCTTTTATATTTCCCCTCTTATTAAGTCCGTGAGTAACTGATAGTCTGAGCAAATTCTTTGATCTCTCATAAGCTCCAACTTAAAAATGGAAATTGCACTCCTCACATTTGTTTTGAAAATGAGAGAAGCCAGGAGTTAAAAAAATGAAGTGGAAAGAAAAATAAGAAAATTAAACTCTTCAGTTACTAAACAGAAAATTAAAGCATCTCTTTTTCTATTTTTTTTCTGTCCTGTTTCTTACACAAAACATAAACCATATTCTTCTTTCGATAAGGCTTGTTTCAAAGATTAGTAACTTATTACTTTAGTTCTAAAGAGATCCAACCATGTTATTTCTTTGCTTTAAATGTAAAGGCAGTATTGTCAAACCATGAATGCATTTTGTCAAGTCTTACTAAATTTCCTTTCGTTCTTACAGATATAGATTTTCCTCAACTTGAAATGAAAAATCATGACCCTTTGAAATAAAAACATTTCATTGCTTAAATACTTAATTAATATGATACAAAATTCCTTGAATCAATCAGCCAAAGGTGAGAATGTTATTGAGGAGTGATCTGAAGGCACATTATACTGAGCTTCTGCAAGTAACTGTGTAAAACACATCCAAATAAATAAATGTCTAAATAAAAAATTCAAGCATGAAAACACTGAGTTCATCCTTCTGTCACTGCTAGCTATAATCATTTATGGAACATTTAGTTCTGATCTTAAACAGCAGCAGAGTTTCCTATTGTGATATTCAGTTAGATATCTTTTAATTTTCTTCTGGTTCACAAATATAAGTTCCTAACACTAAGCCTCAATATCCCTGAACTTAGAAAGGAAAATGTTATCATTAGTGTGTGGAAGTGAGAATTCCAGGTGATTAGTATCAACCATCCAGTGGTATCATTGAATGCCAGTGAACTGTATGCAATACAAAGTAAATACTTATCATTAGCTGACATATCATAATTATAATTAACTAACGGCCATGATTACTAATCTGCATGTAGATCAGAGGGTTCCATCTTCTGAAAATAGATTAAAGTTCTGTCTGAAAAATAAAATTCTGTTCAATGATCTTCCAGCTTTGGACTTTTGAGGCCATAGTTGCTGCAAATTGATGACTCAGAATTGTTTCAAGGGTTGGGGAAACTTGGGAATCTAAATGCATAAATCTGAATATTTACCAGTAAACAAATTTGTATATCTCCAAGGATTTAAATGCAATCCTAGCTACAAAATTAAGATGTATTTTGCATAATGCAGGGTACTGCAGAGAATTCTTTTGTGGAATTCAAAAGTAATCTGTCAAATTGAAACTCACTGTAAAAATCCATTTGTTATAATTGATTTCTAAAATGTGGTACCTATAGAAGGCAGTGTTTCTATAATGAACAATTAATCTTATAACAACATATTTTTTTAGAATCTAATGAAATGCAGATTATTTTAATATTTTGAGTAGAAATGCACAAAAATTTTGTATCACCAATAGACAAGAGAAATTAAAATAAAACTTAATTCCTTATTTGTGAGTTATTTGGGGTAATTATATGTCAATACTTCATTGTGTTTTCATGTCTTACTTTTGCTTCTGGAATTGTGACCTCTCACTTTCCAGAGCTTAATGACTTTGAGCTCTAAGAAATCAAGGTGGCTGCTAGTAGAAATATTTGTTTCATACAAGGTTAGGTCTTAGAAATATGAGAAGCTCAACTTTCAAGGAAAAAAAAGTTCCTTAACTTTTGACTATAAAGAAAAGCTTTTGAAATGTTGGCAGAGGAAAACAAGGTTTCAGACTTCAAGAAGAAAACAAAAGAACATAATATGTTCCTTCTCAGATAAACTTAATTAGATCTTCATTATAACATAATTAAACAATGTATATCCCTTCATCATAGTTGATTATATCTTTATTATAGTCTTCATCATCTGGGAAAGGAGGCGAGCCAGCCAATGATTATGGAACATTTAAACTGAAAAGTGTAGATTTAGATGAGCTACTAGGAAGAAGTCATTCACTATGAATGATGAACTCGATGAACTATAGTTCATCAAAAACTGGAACAAAAGAAAGTGTGCATGTTCCATTTCTGGAAGTGCTCAAGGCCAGTTTGGATGGGGATTTAAGCAACCTGGTCTAGTGGAAGGTGTCCCTACACTAGTTCCTGCTATACAAGATTTTGTCAGAAATTGTATTTTTCTGTCTTACTGAATGCACTTGTGTGTCTCTGGGCTAGGGAAGATGAACAGAGTGCTCTGCCTTAGCTGTTTGGCTGATTTTGTAGACAGTGAGAAGGAACAAACATCTCCAAAGTGCAGACAATTTGATCCAACATACTCACAGAACATGAGTCCAATTGCTCTCCGGGATTCTGTACACCAACCTGTCCTTTATCAGCTGTGAAGGGAGTGAAGAGAAATCCTTCTATCCACTGGTGGAAAGATGGTCCAGTCCCATTGAAACATATGTATTTACCTATATTAGGTGTACCTAACATTTATAGATAGATCAGGTATGAATACATGTGAAATTACCAGTTGAGACAAGATTGTGTAATTTTGAATTGAGCTTACTGAACCTGACCACTTCCTGATTTTGAACCGTAGGCCTCTCTCTTAGGTTTATCCTTATAGTTATTAGATAACACTCCAATTGAGTCTTAATTATTTGAATTTATTTGGGATTAATAATTTAAAAGGAATATTTAATAGATGTTCTGCAATCACAGGATATTTTTCAGTATTACGTCCCATTAAAGGAAAATATTAGTGTTTTCTTTTCTCAATACGTAAAGGGAAACAAAAGGGAATGGCCCACACTTAGACCAAATACATAGCAACAGATAGGATCAGATCTCCAACAAATTCTTCCTTTCCAGCACAGCCTTAAAGCAGATGAGCAAATGATCTATATATGATTCCAACTTAGCTAATGATGTGACTTTTTTATATAGTATTCCTCATGCACAAATAGAAGAAACGTCTGTGAAACATATTAACTATTGTGTTCATTCCATCCATTAACATCAGTACCTTAGATGGAAGGTCATGTTTCAGGTTGTGCTTAAAAAGGAATATTTTCCATTTGGAGACAGTCTAGAGAAGAGTAACAGAGGTAATCAATAGCAATCACTGGAAAAATTTGAGTTGCTTATTCTACACAGAAAAAGACTAAGGTGAGATATGATAAGAATCTTCTAATGACTAAAGGGGAGTTGAAAGAAAATGGGAATAATGATTTGGGTTTTTTTCCTGGGCAAAGAGTAAAAGGTAATGGACTTAGAGTTCATAAAAAATAACTGTAGGAGGCATTTAAAAGAATGGCAGCTTTGAAGACAGATCTGCATTTGAGTCGGTTTTCTGGGAACGTATGGACTCTCCATCACTGAAGATATTTTAGAACATGTTAGATGAATATGTGTCTTGGGTGGGTTAGTTATAGCAGATTCCGCCTTTGATGACCTTTCAAGCTCTGATCTATGACTCTATAGAAACAATACTAACCTCCTTTGTAACCTCACTTTCATATTTACTGTTAAAATGCAAAATGTTGTCTTCGGATCCAGAAGTGAGATAGATTAAAATGTAGTGAAAAAAATTACTATATTTTTTATTTGAACATATTTTAAGCCATTACATTTACTAGAAGAATTAACAGACAAATACATGAACATATATGGAGGGTACAACCATATATTTAATTTCTCTAAAAAGCAGAACTATTCTGAGTTACTTTTGGAATCTGGGTGTCTCTGACGCCAATTTATAAATAAGATGGAGATTTCAGGAATAAAATTTTCTTTCACTGTCCAAAACTCTTTTTATATTCATCTGTACTACAAAGCTCATTTCTGAGCTTCTTTCTTGGCTCATTAGTTACATCCACCTCCATTTGTAGAAAATGTGAGGTTATGTGAGCCCAGTCTTCAATCTAACTGTGCTACAGGATATTTTCCTTGTCATTCCTAAACTGAAAACTACTTTAAGCATGTTTTTAAGTATTCTGAGTTTTTTTTGTAAATGCTAGTTAACTCTTAATGTAACTGTGAATACAACTAAACCAAAACCTACATATAAATCACAATTTTTAAATTCCCTATAACAATGGCTGAGTATTTGTGAGTTAATGAGCCTTATGAATAAAAACTGAGAATTATGCAACATAAAATTTATTTTCTACATTTTACTTGAGTTTAGCAGTGGAGTCTATTAGGGGGAGGAATTAGTGTGCATTTTTTATTATTTTTATTTACGAGATATTTATTAATTTAGGAGTCAGGTTTCAATAGATTTGTATTCAGTGGTAGTCTGTGGTTTTGACTTTTTGGAAGACTACTTCTGCAGTAAAGAATCCTTTGATGAAATTAGATCAGATTTTGATCAATGCTTTTTGCATTATTTATGTTTACTTTTGAAGCATTTTTGCCATGATAATGAAGTCTCAGTGGTATACAACCTTTCAAAGGGATGCTAATATTGGCTCTTTGTTTCTTAACAAAGATCTCCTATTTGGTGCAAATTATGGAGACTGAGGCTTGAAAAGTGTGTTTAAGCAAGAATCATGATTTAACTTGCACTAAATAAATCACCCTAGAGTGCTCTGAGGGTAGAAAATATCACAACTGTTATTGCTGGGGGAAGAATAAAGTAAAATAAGTACTCTTGCAGATATCTACTATTTAATCTTAGCTGTGAATTTTCTTAGTTTAATGGACTCATTTTCTCCAGAGAATATAAAATACACTAGAAACAGGGAAGGATTTAAGCCTCCTTCCATGTTCTCCAGCTAGATTATCCTCCAGTCTTTTTATTGACTTGCAGTAATATCAATGAAAAATTTATTCTGCAGAATTCAGCCTCATAGGCTGGATTAGCAACAAGTGGTTGAAACAATAGCCACTGGTATTTCTGAGCATCTCAAACAAGCAGCCAGAATAGATTAATGTGTCAAACACCAAAAGAGCTGAAAAGGAGGGTTTAGCCAGCTCAGTAATTTAGATGTAGCTGGGGTGAAGCTTCTAGTTATGCAGTGTGGCTGCTTCTTAAATCTTCCAGCAGTGGATGTCCACTAGGTCTTTCTCAAAAAGTACTGAAAGAATATTTACCTCTAATCAGAATACCTCCAATAACATTGTTTTGATATCTGAGAGCACTTTAAATAATATTTTTTCACTGGTATCTCTGTCTTTCAGTCACTGCTTCATTAGTTGTTCTGAAGCAACACAACACAAATATTCCCCATTCCACTTCTGTGCTCCTACCAGAAGTTAAATATTTTGCTCTAAATATTTACACTAAAGCTCTTAACAAGTTAGTGAGAGATAGATGTCTGGATACACTATATTTGTAGCAATGTTAGTCCCAGCCTTGGCCCCTAGTTTAAAAAGAAGGACACAGTCCAGATGGACTTAATCCACTGTGCTGCATAATTGGTCCTTGCATGAGCAACTTGCTTGAAAATGCAAATTTTTGCTTTGCTAGCCTAATAGGACTCTCATCATAAGCATAGTGGATTTCGGTGCACATATACTTATTCACAATGCCCAAGGCCTTTCTTACTAATAAGTATCAAATTTAGAGAGCATGGAAATGCATATTTGGAAACAGAGGTTTACTTCCCTGAGGACATTTTACTGTCAAAATGCAAATGCCCACTGACTCTAAGTACTGTGGAGCTTAATATCAGCTGAACATAGGCAGCAAGAATTCTTTTGGGCTTTTAGGAGTAACATTTGTTTAGATTTGGAAAGAAAACTCATTACATAAATCATTCAGAATCAGGGTCTAAATATTTTCTTTAGAAGAACAACCAAAGCCATAACAGTAATACCAGGCAGATCAGAATAGTTATTAACTGACATTTGCAAATTCATCATCTGTCTTAAATATATTGGGAATGATGTTTAAGTTTTTTTCATCTTAAGGCCTCTCTTTTTACTCAATGCTGTTTTTCATAGTTTGTTTGTAGTTTATTTTATCATTATAAGAATCCTACAGTGATTCTCCTTTCAGATCTAGAGAATGGCTGTTTAAAATGATCAATCAATTATCAAGTAGAGTTTTGCTCAGGAAGCTATTGACTACAAAGTTCATGGGTGTCTATGAAATACATTTTCAATTATTTGAAACTCTTATAACTCAAATGCATGTTAGGTACCACTGATGAACCTTTGAAATTCAAGATTCCTCATCTAGGTAAATTAAGGAAAGTAAAATAAAAATAGCTTGGAAAATAAGTAGGTTTTCCACATTACATGTTTTCTTTTTTCCTGGAAACAGATCTTTTTAGCTTCATAGATGATTTGTCTCTTTCATTTTGACAAATAAATAGATACATTTCACAGTCAACTATTAATGAAAATTTCCAAATCTCTATTGGAATTTTTATCTCCTGTACAGCTTTCCCTTCAGAGGAATTAATATCATTGCCATTTAGCTCTAATAAATGTAAGCCAACTCTTAGCATATAGTTTAATAACATAAAACATGTCAGTAGTAATAGTTCTTTCTTGATACACAGATATTCTAGAATCTCTGAGAAATCTTGGTGGACAATAGATGCATCACTGAAATAAATGTGCTGAAAATCAAAAATATATGAAGAGTGAGTGCCTTGCTCACTCAAGAAGGGTGCCTTTCTCCTGTGTGTAGACTGTCATCTCACTGAAATGCAATAAAGAGCTGTTATTAATACAAAATAAGTTATTCATAAGTAACAACAGCATTTAGAATTTGGAAAAAGGTACATACATTTTGTCTGACCCTCACCTAATATTAGATCCAAGAAAGTAAAAATTATAATTCAGTTTTGGAAAAGATCTTAATCTCATTAACATCTGAAGATCTATTTGATGTTTTGCAAATGACTATACTTTTGTTGTCATACCATGTCCATTTTACTATAAATATCCATCTTATAATATCATTTAAGCTCTTCCAGATGATAAGAAAACATTATGATGGAAAGACTAACCTGTTTATATAATTTANATCCAGCTTTAGTAGAAATACAGATAATAAAATTAATTGGATAAAAACAGTGTAGTATAAGAGGACAGGATAGAATCTGCAATCCATAGGTCAGATTTCCTTCAGAGGAGATGACTCTGACCTCCATGTGTCTGTGGAATAGAGGTGCAATTTCCTCACATCTCCCCAAAAAATAATTACTGTAGCTTAAGTAATTTTGCCAACTACCTTTGAGGAAAGTAAGATATGTTCGTAATTCCTTACAGGAATTGGTAGATTTTCATGTCAGTTTTGGTTTTTTAAACTGAAGATAGAGTGGCTGAGCACTTGTCCACCACCAATGCCTGTTTTTGTAAAGACCTAGAATTTTTTATCTTTATGTTTTTCTTCAATGTCTTGAGTTTACATTTGCACTTTGACTAAGCCCACGTATGCAGCAAAACAAAAGAATGTTTGTTGGATGCTAATAATACAGGTTTGAAAAAGATTCTTTGAGTTTCATTTAGATTCACTGATTGAGAGTCAGAAAGAGTAATGTTTTTATAAAAACATTATGTTTTATAAAAAATTAATGTTATGTTCGGCTCAGGGGGTGATTACAGTGAAAGTATCACTGTTTAGCCTTTTAATTCTTTCACTTCACCACTTGCATCATATGTGTGCACAGAATACAGGTATGTCAGAGCAGAACTGGGATCTATTTGTAGGAATCCTTTAACCAAGTGACATGTCATTATCATCATAGCTTTTCAACTCACTTTTCCCTATGGTTCTGTGAAATGGATTTCTGAACAGGCAGTCTAGGATAGCTGAAATTTGGGATGCACCCAGAAAAAATCAGAAGAGAGTGAATGATCTAGAAGTAGAGCAGAAGTGAATCATTTTCCACTCTTAACTGCTGTATATATATACTTGTTGTCCAATTATTTTCATGATGATTTGTATGCAGTGAAAAAAACTCAATGCATCTCAAAGAGCAGAGTTTCTGTTTACAAAACCTATTTGCATGCTTATTTTAGATGAAAGGTTTAAATTTAATTAGCAACAGGTTTTCTTTCCTCCTTTCCTCACCCTCTTCATCTTACAATCTCAATGGTAAGTATTTTGAAGCAGTGTCACTCTTAAGACCCATCAGTAGTGCAATTA